>PYAF01004485.1:597946-625389 GCA_007407185.1 Glycine tomentella
TTTTTTTTTTTTTAATTTCACTATTGCAGTATTCCCTAAGATATAGATTGCAAGTGCTGTAAGTGATTTCTTGTTCTTCTTAGTTCTTTTGGCAGATTGATTTATTTGTCTTTATTTCTTAGGTCATACAATATATCTGTAAAATAAAATATATTGTAACTCAAGAAATATAAAGTTGTCTAAAATAATTATTGTTTCTTATCAACTTGTTTCAATTAT
The DNA here is from genome assembly GCA_007407185.1 of Glycine tomentella. NCBI lineage: Eukaryota > Viridiplantae > Streptophyta > Magnoliopsida > Fabales > Fabaceae > Glycine > Glycine tomentella. The sequence goes on from PYAF01004485.1 coordinate 598,166, forward strand.
TTTTCTAAATTTATTTTATTTTTATACTACATATGTTCTATAGAATCTAAATTATTTGTATTCTTAATTATTCGTAGAATTAAAATATATGATGTACTTTTGCGGGGACTTATGAACTTATGATGATAGAAAATTTCTCCTAGATCAATAGTAAATGTTATGTTATCTAAATAGTAACATACACGGGAAAAACAAAAATATAAAAAATGGTTCCTATAATGGCTTACAATGGAACCATGTAGGTTCTTCATATTGAAAATCACTATCATATTTATCCAGCTTTCAATTTAATATTTTTCTCCTTTTCTTATATATATATATATATATATATATATATATATATATATATATATATATTTTATAGAATTGTTAAAAATATTAGTGACTATTGTTAATTATTTAGATTTCAAATAGTTTTAAAAACTATAATTTATTTACGTTTCATCCAAATAGAAAATAGTCGGATATATTTCTAACAAATTTGTTTGTGATTATTTGTATTGAAATAAAAAGGAAGGACATTTGAGACTATAGACCCCAGAACAGAAGAGGTAATTGCAAGAGTTAGTGAGCGAGATAAAGAAGATATTGATATTGCTGTTAAAGCTGCACGTGAGGCATTTGACTCAGGTCCATGGCCTCGCTTTTTCGGCTTTGTACGTTATTCTTTTTCCTTTCTTTAATTAAATATTTTTTATTCGTTTTTATTGTGTGCGAGATAATTCTTCCTTTCTGCAACTGAATCATTCCCAGTTTCTTACATTATAAATGTATTTTTTAATATTTTAACTAAAAAATGAAATTTGCGATCATTAATTTAAAAATAATATTTAAGATTATGATATGGGGAAGAGTCCTTAGGGAATGTTATTTATCCCATTGAAGTGATAAATGGGATATCACTTGAAGGTCTACATAAGAGGTTAGAGGCTGGTAGCCTGGACCCCAAAGAACTAGCCACTGCTATAGAGGGTCAGAAGAAGGACTTTCCAAATGGTATTGATGAATGTGGTGTTGATGCTCTCTGTTTTGCACTAGTTTCACACACAACTCAGTTGTCAATCTCTTTTCAATGTTTTATATGGCTGATTTTTTCACCAAGTAAAATAAGAGTTGCACTGATTTTTTCACCGTTTTTTGCAGTGGTGACAGATGAGAAAATATTTTCCAGTAAGTTCACAAGTTTATATGTTCCTGCAAGGATATATTATTTGACTTGTGAAATTTGATAACTCTGCTATTTAATTTTCTGCAATTTGAATTTGCATAAGTTTGATTTGAGTTTATATTGTGAGTAATGTTTATTGTTCTTTTGCAGGGTATTGCCACCCAAGTGAAGTGCAGAGTGAGTCCAAATGGAAGCAATTGGGAGAATTAGCCATGTCTACTGGAAAGGTCTATTATTTTAATTATTTTAATTTTCTGCCATTTGCTTTGTTTCCATTTTTTTTTATTATGAAAGATAATTTGACATTGTATGTTGTTGGTTTTAGAAGGATGATCTGAGAGTAGTGGTCAACTATCTAAGGGCAGATGGAAATGTCTCTCTGATTGGCTTATGGGGATGCTCAATGGGTGCTGTGACTAGGTAATTTTTCATCATTCACTTCTTCATTCGACCTTACATAGTAAATAAGGTTGAAGATCCAAGGTGGGGGTCGTACATAGGGTGGTTTCATGATATTGTCATATGGTCCTCAGATCTTATAGTTAATTGTCAATAAGCTGATTAGTTTGTTAAAGAATAGAAATCACATACTTGACCTGTTGTGATCCTCTTCTAGTAAGAGCCAGTGTGGCTGGAGATTAATATTGAAGACTTCATTAAGATTTTTTGTAATTGTTAATAATGACCAACTGATTATAGCATTGGAAACAACAATGAACGGGTCACAGCCCTTAAAATGGTAGCTTAACACGACCTTAACTTGTAAAAGGTGTATGGCTTATCTATAATTATCATTCTTGAATAATGGGTTCCTGCAGAGTGCAGATTACAACCTTAACTTGAGATGAAGCATTTCATAGAACATTCATGTATATTAGTTAGAAATTTGGAAGTTATCATAAGTTCTATATTTTATAGACTTGTGGAAATGATCTGCTTTTCATGTATTTTATATGGCTTAGCATGAGAATCTTGTGCAATTAGGGGTAAAGGAGCAAGACTTTTTTTAAAAAAAAGACACTGATTTAAGACGGTTATTCTTAATAACCGTCTTAAATCAGTGTGATTTTTTTTAAAAAAAAAAAACTCTTCTAAGACGGTTGTTAGGGAAATCGTCTTAGAATGTGAAAAATCAAAGACGGTCTATTAGGAAAACCGTCTTAGAATATGAATATTCTAAGACGGTTATTAGAAAAAACCGTCTTAGAAACTTTAGCCTACTACAACGGTTTTTATATAACCGTCGTCGAAAGTGACGGTTTTCAACGACACCTCATACAACGACGGTGGTACAACCGTCTTAGAATGGGCTCTACAACCGACGTAGAAGACCCATTCTGTAGTAGTGTATATAATATAATTTTAAATTTTTTAATATAGACCGGGTCAAACCGGGCTAATTATTGACCCACCGGTTGGACCACTGACTCAATGACTCACTACCTCAACCAGATCAATAACCGGACCGATTTTCACAACTATGAGTATACTAAATGATCTCTAATTCATCTGACTTTCAATATGTGAGCATGTAATCCTTTGTTCTCTTTAAATAACACATAACCCTTTTAGCTGCTTTCCAATGACCTATCCCCGGGTTACTCAAGTATCTGCCCAATACTCTAATATGAATACTATGTCAAGACGAGTGCAAACTTGAGCATACATTAGACTTCTTACAGGTGATGCATAGGGAATCTTTTTCATTTCCATTGTCTCAAGTTTATTCTTTAGGCATTGTTCGAGATTAAACTTATCTCCTTTAGATATGGGTGTATCTCCTGATGAACAATCTTTCATGCTAAATATTTCCAAAATCCTTTCAATATAGTTCTTTTGTGACAACCCAAGGATACCTCGGCAACGATCTCAGAGTATCTGTATTCCTAATACAAAAGAGGCATCACCAAGATCTTTCATCTCAAAATTCTTAGTGAGAAATTTCTTGGATTCGTGCAATAAGCATATATTATTGTTGACAAGTAATATATCATCAACTTATAAAATCAAGAAGATAAATTTACTCCACTAAATTTATGATATACACAATCTTCCACCATGTTCACCTTGAAACCATAAGAGATTATAACTTGATGAAACTTGTGATACCGTAGATGAATTTTTTTTAACTTACAAACCATAGACTTTGAATCTCCAAAAGCAAAGTTTTCTGGATGGGTCATATAAATTGTCTCATCAATATTGCCATTGAGAAACACTGTCTTAACATCCATTTGATGTAACTCTAAGTCAAAATGAACCACAAGTGTCATAATTTTCCTAAAAGAGTCTTTCAAAGAAACTGGAAAGAAAGTCTCTTTATAGTCTATGTCTTCCTTTTAAGTGAATCCCTTTACGGTGAGACGAGTCTTATATCTTTCAATATTACCTTTTGAATCCCTTTTGGTCTTAAATATCCATGTACAACCAATAGGATTCAAACCTTCAGGTAACTCAACAAGATGTCAAACTTCATCGTCTTTCATGAATTTCATCGCATCCTTCATGGTGATATGTGTCTAGAATATAATGTTTTTCAAGTTAAAATAATCATAGAATCAATCATAATTTGGCAATAAAGGCCTTTTAATTATGGAAATTCTGATCATTATATCATTAATCATAATATTACTAACTTATGCAAAATTTATAGCAAGAAATCAAGAGAAGAGGTAAAAGAAAGAAAGATCAAGAAGTCAATCTTCTCTAGATTCTCACGAGGATAGCGCGATATCACGTCAGCCGCACCAAAAAATAAAGTTTAGACAATCTTCTATGTGATCTCGCGCAATCAGCTTTTTTTCCCTAGAATCCACGCGAATCGCGTCATCGACATAGGATTTCAGGATCTTAAATTATATTGCACGAAATTAGAATATATGAGGGGTTTTTAGAGTCTAACTATAAATATGGACTGGGAGAGTAGTAGAAAGACACAGAGGCCTGTGCCTCAGGACATCTACACTGAGAAATACAATAGAACGCATAGGAGGAAAGCTTAAGGAATGATTAAAGCTAGGTCAAGAAGATTAAATCAAGATTGAAGGGGTTTTCTTCTTCTTCTTCTTCCTTGAGATTTTTGGCCAAGGTTTATCTTATTTTATGTTATTAAGGTTAGACATGAATATGTCTAGCTGACTTTCTTTAATGTGGAGCCAAAACTATGTGAACTCCTCGGTAATTGGATTGGTATTAATAAAAATTGTGATAATTGTTTTATTTTATTTTGTTCTTGAATGAATTATTCCTTATTAGACTTGATCATTCTAGTGAGGTTATAAGAGTTAGGGTTTACAATAGGAATGTTGGAGCTCTATTTCTGAAAGCAGTAAAATAACAGTTTTTACATTACCTAGGGATAGGGATGTATGATTGCAGAGCAATAGATGTATTAGCATAATGCTTAATAGGGAATCACTAAGGAATTAGGATTTCTAATTGGATTAAAGAGTTAAATTACTAAGGAATTAGAATTTAACTAATTTATGTAAAAATACATCCTTTGAGCAATTAGAATAATTGAAATTAGTAAACAATTCAACTACAGGAGGTAGGAATTAAAGGTGAATGTGCTATGACCACAATTCTTCCTCATCAATGCATAACTCTTAATTAATATTGCTTTTGAATTTTTTATTAATTTTTAATTCAGTTATTAAATTTTCTCAATTCCAAAATACAATCATATTCTCTTTAAAAACATATTATTTGTCATTCCAATTTTAAGATAACAAGTTGCGATAAAATTAGTGTCTCAATCCTCATGGAGACGATACTCTACTTACACTTTATTACTTGTAACGATCGGTGCACTTGCTGAACGCGCAACACATGGCCTCAATCAAACTATGAGCATTATAACTTTCTAAGACTTGTTGGAAGTTGATTGGGTCATCTTCCTTCAAGCCTAAAACATTATCACGCTCTTGGAGAAAAACAATATAATCATATGAAATTACACTTCTCCTATCTCTAGTGGATCTTCTTAATGGCACTTCTTGAGGTTGTTGACTTTGTTCTGCAGGTACTATTTGGGAAATTTCATTGTTGTCTTATTCTGGAATGATGCCAAGAATAAGAGCTTGATCGTTAATTATTGGTACTAGAGTTGCATCTTGAATGATTATAATGTCAGGAAAAAACAAAATTTTGTTCCTCAAAGACAACATTTTTTGGAATGGAGCGTTTCATGATCATCAGACTCATGCGATTAAAGCACTCCCACTACTCTATGTAATCCAAATTTGGATTTTCCGGAGGAGAAATGGGTTTCTCCATCCTTAGCGCAAAGCCTAGATCCATGCAACCAAGAACAAGTTCCACATTCTCTTTCCATAATTTAAAGTTCATCCCGTTCAACATAGGAATCATGTTCACTTGAGCAACATATTTAACAGTAGTAGCAGAAGTTGTATAGAGAACAAATAAGATAACATATTTAACATCCATGTCATAACCAATGCATAATTAAAATAAAATGCATATACATGACATTAATATTAACAAACAATCCAAACCAACGTGAGCCCATTTACAAGACACCTAGCACAATATTAAAATTTGATCTTTAGACCAAAAATATCAATTTGTAAGTGGTACTCTCAACGCAGTAATCAAAATTAAAAATAAATCATGTCAAGCTATAGTCTTTCTTTGGGCCGATACTGCATACATGAAAATCTTTATAATCGTCACATATTTATCACTGGGGTGGAAGCGGGGACGGGGAAAAGACTAAACAACAAACAACAAAAATAAGAAGCAGGAATAGAATACGGAATTCACATGGCTATCAGAACATAAAACAACAAAATAAATTTAATGCATAAATATAAAGTGAAACTCTCAAGCGCGGCAAGCCGTTGGGATGAGAGGGAATGGGTGAGAAGAGAAGGGTCTAATTCCAGAAACAAAACATGCAATATGAGGAAATAAAACTTTATTTTCTCAAAAGATTACAGAAAGATTAGATAATTGAACGCTGGGCTCAGAGGTATACCTAGGGAGAACACTCTGAGGATAGAAAACTTAAAAAAAAAAAAAAACATGCCTACAGATTGCGGGACGCAGCCCTTAAATAGATACAACAATTTCCTCTTTCTACAGTACCGGTGACAAATACCGGAAAACCTACCGCTACAGTGAACAGTGTTGAATAGTAGTCTGCCGCAGGAAATGCTGATGTCATGCTAACTAAAGCAAAAGGAGTTTTCTTCACTTACCCTTCTGCTACGCCGATTACGGTGGTGACTGGATTAAGTTCAATCATCATCAAGATTGATGCCGAAACAGTCGTCTTCATTCTGGTAGAAATCGTTCGACGATTGGGAAGAGTCTTCGGCGGGCTCTTTAGATTGCTTCTTGGAGGAGGAGCAGGCGTCTTCGTTCTCCTTTTCCAACAGATTGATGATCATCTTCATATTTTCCTTGAACTTCTCCTTGGATGTGGAGGATGCTAAGGCTGCTATGACCTGTGATCTATGGTTGAGGAACTTGCACGCTTCTGGGTCAGCTGCTTTGGTTAGGGTTGGATGCTGTTTGAACCAAAGCGATACCTGTTCAGGATTAGCTCTTGAATGATCAAACTGGGGCCACCACTTGACAAGAGCTTGTCTGCGAAGCATCGACAGTTGTCCTTTGATCGAGATGTTGCTATAAACATATCGCCATTGGAAGATCCAGGCGAGGGACAGTTTACTGAAGAAGTGAAGGTCCACCGGAAATGGATCATTGTCGGGGTGCTCAAACTTCTTGGTAAAGACTGTCAAGCCAGATACTACCTCGGAAGGGAGTATCTCAAGGATTGGTCCATAGAAATTCCACCACTGCAAAAACCACTGGGGAAACTTGTACTGGACATTTTGTTTAAAATAGATGAGCCATGAATGCATAAAGTCTTTATTCTGGAAATTAAAGACATTATACCAGGCAGATTGATAATCCCAGTAAGAAAAACCCATGGGATCATAGTTTTGAGAAAATTTTTTAATCTTATTCAATTCTCCAAATTCTCTTGGTGTCATAACCTTAAGGATTTGCAGAGTCAAATAAGCAATTTGCTCAGAGTCTTTGTTTTTATGATGTTTAATCTGGACTGAATTGGTGTCAACCAGAATAAATTCATAAAAATGTCTGGTCTTAAGCAGGGAGGCAGGTTTGAAATGATATTGATTACCCTGAATATCTTTAGGAAAGATTTTCTAGGGGACTTTGGTTGGTTTGGAGTCCCAGAACTCAGGTTCCATCTGAATAACAACCTGATATTTGTTTTTCGGGACATAATGTTTTTGGGATTTAGGCCTTTGGGTCGCCAATGGTTCAGGCTGTTGAACTATGGCTTTGCCTTTTGGTTGATGGAGGACTAAGGGGGTCTCTGCCATGTTTTTGATTAAGGTTGCCAGACATCTTTCGTCTTCTTCTTCTTCAGAAGTGATGTCTGCCCATGTTCTAGATGGAAGGCCTTTCGGGAGGTGGGTAAGACCCTGTTCCTGAAGAGCCAAAAGGACTTGGATTGGCATGGCATAGTCTTCTTTTGTTTGAGAGGGAGGTTTAGATTTCTGAGTGGTTGGTCCATAAATAGTTTGGGGTTCGGATTTCTAGGTGGATGACCTAGTAATAGATTGAGGTAGTTTCCGGGTTAATGACCCAGACTGGGTAGATGACCCAGGTTTTGATTGTTTGTTGGAGTCTTCTTCTTGTTTGATTGAAGATCCATGCCCTGCATGGGTGATTAAGCCAGCCACAACTAGCCTTGGTTTGGTGGTGGATCTGCCTTTTCCTCTCCCTCGTGAGGAGGAAGATGATTTTTTCGATCTCGGCATGGGACTACTAGTGCTGGTTTCTCCCCTGTAAATATTCACGAGTGAGATAATCAGGTAGAGAGTTTAAGGTACCTTTGAGGAACTCAATATCAAAATCAAATATACTCAAAATAGCTTGTCATCTGGCAAAAATATGTTTTGATGCAAGGTTTTTAACATCCTTTTGTAAAATCTCTTTTGTAGACTTACAATCAACACGTACTAAAAACCTTTGATTAAGTAAATCAGATTGAAATTTTGATATGCACAAAACAATTGCTAAAACTTCTTTTTTAACTGTGGAATAATTCTGCTGGGCAGGGTTCCAATGTTTTGAAGTAAATGCAATTATTTGTTCTTTGCCATTGACAAACTGTTTAAGAATACCACCATAACCAATGTCAGAGGCATCAGTTTCAACAATCTTTTTGGCTGAAGGATTGGGAAGGTAGAGACACGGAAGGTTTTTGACCTAAGACTTAATTTGTTTGACCAGATCAGTGTGAACATTAGTCCACAGAGGAGGAGTTTTCTTGAGACGGTCATAAAGGCGTTTGGCTAGATTACTTAGCTGAGGAAAGAAATCAGCCACATAATTTAAACAGCCAAGAAAACGTTGGAGTTGGGTCTTTTCGATTATTTGATCTGGGAACTTGGATGAAAATTCTATCGCACGATTGATAGGAGTGATTGTGCCCTAATAGATGTTGTGACCAAGAAAGCGAATTTTTGTTTGAAAAAGATTAATTTTAGTTTTAGATAAAGCAAGACCATTTTTCTTGATTACCTGGATAAAAATGTTAATATGTTTAAAATGTTGGTCAACAGATTGAGAGAAAACAAGGACATCATCAATATAGACAATAATGAAAGAAGAGTAAGGATTAAAAATGTCATTCATAATTTTCTGGAATTCTGAAGGAGCATTTTTTAATCCAAAAGGCATGACTCTCCACTCATATTGTCCAAAAGGGACCGTAAAAGCTATTTTGTAACAATCCCTTTCACTGATTTGAATTTGCCAAAATCCAGATTTCATATCAAATTTTGAAAAGATTTTAGCGGAAAAAAGACGATTAAGAATATCCTTTTTATTCGGAATCGGATAACGGATCCACTGGAAGGCTTGATTGAGTGGTTTATAGTTGATGACCAAACGAGGAGAACCACGCTCAATTTCAGCTGGCTTGTTGACATAGAAAGCAGAACAAGACCAAGGACTCTTGCTCTTTCTGATTAATCTTTTTTGCAAAAGGTCTTGGATTTCTTTCTGGCAATGGACGAGGAGTTCCTGACTCATTTGAATGGGTCGGGCCTTGGTAGGGATTTGTCAATCATTGAAATCCTTTTCATAAGGAAGATCAACAATGTGCTGTTTTCTTTGCCAAAAAGCGTTTGGAAGATCAGCACAGATAGAGTTTTGGATTTGGTTGGACAAGGACTGGATACGATGCTGGATAACGGGTTGAGTAAGCAAATCCTCAATTTTCTTATAAGAGATTTCTTCTTTAAGATAATTGATTTGGTTTTGCTTAAAAAAGATTGGATTCAAGTTTCTAATAACAGGGTCCTTTAAAAACTTGAAAGTAATGGATTTGTTCAGATAAGTAGTGGAAATACCCTTATCTGAGATGGTTATAGGGAACATGGATTTGATAAAAGGTGTTCCCAAAATAACCGAATTTTTAAGATTTTTTACTAGAAGAAAAGAAGTTTTAACTTTAAAATCATCCTTTTCTATTAAAGCGTCAGAAAGTTTGAAATTAACGCGAAGCTTAGATCCACTAGCAGTACTAAGTCGCTCAGAAGTTTTTTCAAAATATTTTGTTGGAATTAACCCTTCCTGAATGCAGTTTGAATCTGCCCCTGTGTCAAACAGAGCTTCAGTCTCAAGGATAAAGGTTCCAACAATAATCTTGACCTTAATATAAAATTTTTGAATTGTTAATTGGTTTATTAATTCAAAAATCTTGGGAGGAATATCAGGACTAACTGAATCATTAGGAGAATCATTATCAGAAGATTGGTTATTCTGAACAGGTTCTTCCTCATCAGATGGATCACCATATTGTAGAACACTCAAAATATTCTGATGAACACTTTGTTGTTCTTTAATAAGGCGAATCTCAGCTTTCAGTTGATTAACTTCATGCTGAAGGTCCTAGAGGGTTACAGGTTTAACAATACTCTTATCAAATTTCTTAAGGGTATCTTTAAGATTAAACTTATTATTAACTAATAAATTGTTAGTTTTAGAAGATAAAGAAGATGGTTCATCCAAAGATTTTTTAAGTTTAAACAAAAGATTTTTCTTTTCTTCGGGATCAGAAATGGAATTAATCACCTCAAAAAGAAGATCTTGCTCCCGGGTAAGGACATTGACCTCGGAAGAAGAAGGACAGTCTTCATCAGTCGAAGATAAATCATCCTCTTGAATTTGATTCAGATTTTCTGAAGAGTGACCTTCATAAGTATCCTTATCAGATTCTTCCTCAGAGGAGGATTCTACTAAGAGCTGATTAATTTGTTCTTCAACAGAGGGTTCAAGATTAAGGTTCCTAAGCTTCTTCTTAAGCCTACAGTACTGACTCTTATGGCCGGGTTTGCCACAAGTCCAACAGACTATGGGTTTCTTAGGAATGTTGACCTTATCAAGGGGAGGTTTCGTCTGGAATTCTCTCCTAAGCTTTCTAAGTGGGGTACCAGACTTATGACGGTGATAAACAGATTTTCTTGGTTTCTGTTTATCAGGATTATGGGTATGCTTCGTAGGCTTCCTGGGCTTGGAGCAAGGGAGGCCAAACTGCTCACAGAAATTACCCAAATCTCTGCGATTTTGAGCCTTTTCTTTGGCAAGCTGATACTGAATCTTATCATCTTGACAAATCTTCAAGGCTACCTTCTGGATGTAAGCAATAAGTTGACCATAACTTAATTGTTTGTAGGGAATTTCATTGTTAGGGTGCTGACTACGGATCTTATCCCTAACCTTATCCCCTAAGGATTTAGGAAGACCAGCAAGAAATTTTTCTTTCCAGAAAGATTCTTGACTATCTTCACAGGTAAAAACTCTAGTGAGGAAGGTATCCTTATACCACCTAAAGTCAGCTAGGGTCTTACACCTAAGATTTGAAAGGAGTTCGGCAGATCTATCCTTCCAAAGACTGGAATCACCTATGAAATACTAAACTATGGTGAAGATTAGTTGGTTGACAGAGTCAGGGATTGGCTTACCATCTTGGGTTAAGACTGTGCCATCATTTTCCATTTTGACAGCATTCTGGATGGTAATCTTATGGTCTTCAGAGAGATAATTATCCCACCAGCCCTTCAGTTGTCCAGTAAATCCGGAAACTAAAATGTTTACAATAACTGCTTCTGTGCAGTTAAGGGATGTATCATAGGCTGTAGCAACCATGGTCATCTGCTGGAGAAGATTGAGGATTTGGTACTCAATTTTGCCATCTATGTTCCATTCATAGACATGGTTGGCATTAAAGGATTTGGAGTTTTCCCTTTCTTCTAGGAGAAGGTCGGGAGCGGTTGCCCTATGGTAATACAGCTTAGAGGGTTGCTTCCAGTTAGGCTGATTTCTAAAGGGTTAATTTGGACAAATCTATCTGAGTCAGAGTTTCCATTTTCAAACTCAGCTTGGCTAAGGACATTGATTTCCTTGTCTTTGTCCTTTTGGGCTTCATGCCTAGATCTGGCTCTAGTGATGATTGGCCTAGAATGAGCTTCCTGGGATGTCTGAGGAGTATCTTGGATGATGATGGATGTCAATCCTTCATGCTTCTCCTTAGACTCTTTGGTTGGCTGATTAAAAGCTCTAAGCTTAGCAAGCTCTTTCCTAAGCTTATCCGTCATTCTGAAGGGTTTGAAGATAGGGGCTTGAACAGTTTTAGGAGCAGAGGTACTAGCTTCTGGATTATAACTAGGTTTTTCTCCTAACTTTTCTCTTATGGTCTGGAGGTATCTATTGGTATAGTTGGATTGCTCCATAAGGTTCTTGATATCCCTGGGAGTTATAGGTTCAGATTCATCCCTAGATTTAAAGGGTGAGGCATAAATGTGACCATGCTTTTCATTCCTAACATTGGGAAGGATAAACTTGGTCGAAGGAGGGAACTCAGATCTGACTATCTGACCATCCTTAAGATCATACCTAGTGATAACACTAATGGTGTTTGGTTATAAGAAAGGATAATCTATCTTATGGTAAGCTGCATAAGATTTAAACCAATCAAAAAAAAAGATTTGACTCTTAACAAGATTAAGAAAGGAATAATATTCTTCCCTAATCCGGTCTTTGTTATCATCCCTATAATGGCTAAGAAACCACTCTCTTTGAGGAGTCATTTCCTCAGAGTCGAAATCTAGCTTAAGGGCTTCATAATCTATGCAGGTTTTATTAATCATGGATAACTTCACACTCTTGCATAGATGAAAAGGTTGGAGAAGGGATAGACCTAGATTCTTCCTCATTGGTTTCCTGTTGATAAATAGGTTGAGGAATGGAAGACGAGGTTTCTACACCCTGAAGTTTAATTCTACCACTGGTACTAGGAGCAGCAGAAAAGGATTACCTAGAAAAGACAGACCCAAACATCTCAGATCTAGAATCTCTAGTAAAGGATGATCTAGCCGTATTGAAGGAATTCGACCTATTAAAGGTGATCTCTACCCTTCCAGAGTCAAACTATTTAACAGACTCAAAGCTAGGTGTGGTTTGGGGTTTGGCTGGGGCTACCCTATCCATGGCCCAAGTCTGAGGGAAATTGATGTCTTCCCACTTAATGACTTTTGGAATCACAACCTTAGCCTTGGTTGTGTCTGTGAGAAACAAGGTAGTTTCTCCAGTCTTCCTTGGTTTTAGGACTCTAGACATGCATGAGTTCATTACCTTGTATTGAACTCGATAGATGATATTAACTGGGATGGATCCAGCCTTCATATCAAGACCATAAAGCTGGACATCTAAGGTTAAAGCATCTAAGATGTTGGCATCCTCAAGGCTGATAGTCCTATCAGGATAACAATTGAAGTAGATTGGACCATTACTAAGGCTAGTTTCTACGGTGCCTAAAATGGAATCGGTGAACTGATTGTGACGGGAGTCTCGAAGGCACAAAAGAATTGAGGTGTTTAATCCTTCTATCCCGAAAGGTTTAGCTGCAAATTGAACACAACCAATATGCAAAAAACTATATTTTTGTTTATGAAGTTTTAAAGATCCGTTTGAAAGAAGTTTTATTTCATCAAAATCAGATTTAAGACGTATGTTAGTCTCAACAGTCCGAATAATGAAATCAATTTTACGAAAATAATTTCCTTCAGGTTTATAAAGTTCATTTTCTGGAATCCTGGGGATTTTCCAATCATTCAGATCTTGATTAATATCTTCAAAAGAAACTTCTTTGAAAATATTACGGTTTGATTTGATTAAAGCATTTTCTGCTTGGGAAGGATTAAAAGAAGAAGATGAGGGTTTGGGAGGATTTGAAAGAAAAGTGAGAAGAAAAGGAACGGAAGAGAGACATGACGCAAATATCATAAAATAAATCCCCTGATATCATTGTCATCCTTTGGTTCTGTATAAACAGAAAGATAGATCCAAGTTGAAAATTACCTACTGAACTATATTCCAAACTTTTTTTTTTTACTGTTTATCTTCTAAATATAGCCAATGAATTTTCAGACAAAAGTTCAGATCTCATATCACAATATCTTGTAGGATTTACTGCCCTAAACTCAGCGGGACTTACTACCCCAGTAATACTAGATCTAAACTTTCTCCGCTTATCATGCTAACCATTTAAAAGATAAAAGTACTTTTAAACATTTATAAAGACATAATACAAACAAACAGAAAGAATATACAGGCATCTGGATAATAATTCAGATAAGTAACAACAAACTCGAATCTAGCCATATATTCCTACTTCCCCATCAGGCTCTGATACCATATGGGGTGGAAGCGGGGATGGGGAAAAGACTAAACAACAAACAACAAAAATAAGAAGTAGGAATAGAATACGGAATTCACATGGCTATCAGAACATAAAACAACAAAATAAATTTAATGCATAAATATAAAGTGAAACTCTCAAGCGCGGCAAGCCGTCGGGATTAGAGGGAGTGGGTGAGAAGAGAAGGGTCTAATTCCAGAAACAAAACATGCAATATGAGGAAATAAATAACATCCAGCCAAATAATAATCTTCCTTTAGGTCGATGATTACTCGCATAAATAACAAATATACTCATCTTTATACTTCACAATAAGGTATTATCCACAACAGAGGTTACTTTGGCAACAATATTGTTTCAACTAATTTATTGTGAAATACAAGAAAATTTAAAGCAATAATAATTAAATAAAACAAAGATAAATCAATGGTTTATTTTATTTAATTAAATGCCTAGGTTCCTTAATTTTATTGCTCTTAATTTTTTAATGAGATTATAATAAAATTACCCAAACTTTATCATAATGGATTAAATGTCATTTCTGATAACAGATTATTATTTAATTGCTGACAATAATATCTTTAAAAAAATCCAGCAAATTATTTTTTAAGAAAATTCAAGTTCAGATACAGTTTAACCATTAAAAATATATATAGTTTTAAACTATATAAAATATAAATTGTAAAAGAAAAATAAAACAGTATCACAAATATATTATTTTGTTACGTACAATATCACTAGAAAAAAGGATGATTACGTACAATATTATGTTAACAAACAGATATTTTTTGGGATCAAACTAATTATAGATTTGATCCATATATAACTAGAAAATTGATGCACAATAAACCGTGAAAATTAGACAATAAAATTGCATCACTGTGTAATCAAAGAAAAAAATAAAAAAAAAGGTTTCAGCACATTGTTTTGAGGCAAAACTACAACACTTTTTTCAAATTAAAGTTTTTTCAATTGTATATAACAATAACCCATAGAATTACTTCAACCTCAAATCACAGTTTTCAATATACATAAAAGACAACCTTTTCTAGAACCTATTTCCATTGCAAATCGCCATTCATGATACACATGCATATAATGTGAATGGAAAAAAAAACAAGGATTTCATGAAACCATATTGAAATCGATATAGACAAGAAACGATGCAAGTCTTATCAAGAAAACTAAATCCAGTAATTTCTCGATAATTCAATATGATACGGCTCTGATACCAATTGAAAGAAAATTAATTCCTAAATCATTATGATGAAAATTATCACACAATAAAACCTGAGAAGTATTATATTTGACCATCAAAAAATCTTAAACAAATAAAGCATACTTGTTTCAATTGCAGCAGTGATTTGTCTTTATTCTTCTAGCCTTTAGTTTTTCCTTTTGAGCTTTTGACTTCCTCAGTCAAATCACTCCTTAGAGGCTATTCTCTATATAGGAAACAAAAAAAACTAAAACTTGATTTGACCTATTGAGGACCATAACCCTGTATATAGTGCTTTTTTTATTGTAGGGCCAGTAAGCTCTCATTATACCTAATTGACCCAACATTAATATCCACCCATTTATCCCATATTTACTTAGGAATCTATTTGGGCATATTTACTTGATCACTTTAATTTACCCAATATATATTAAATAGCATAATACAATTATTAATACGATATGTAGCACATAATAACATTAGGAAATTTAATTTCCTAAGAGTACACCCCACATAACACATTTCACTTATGATCCTAAACACCAAGCTTCCCTCACGAGTTTGATGGCATAGCACCACTCTCTTTTCCTTAATTTCTTTCGTCGCAATAGAGATTGTCGACACCCACAGCAACAAAAATCATCATCATGTGTTCTTGTCTCTCTTAGCCATGGACCCTTTAACACCAAAAGCTTGATCTTTCTTCCCATTACTCAAGGTAAGACCACATTCATAGTTCCTCCTCCACCAAAATCTGATTTTTCCTTCTTGCATGTAGAAAATAATTGTAGTCTTACCACTACAATCTCAAGTACAAATTCTTTCTAGGTTACCAAGCACATATTTTATTCCATTTTATTTTGGTAGTTTTAAATTTAAATTCCTTAATTAGAAATTCAGCTCTCGTAATGCTCTTTAATTTGATGGTATTTTTGTCTTTATGTTTCCATATAGCGTTTTATGTCGATTATGGGTTAGAGAGAAAGTTCTACACACAGAGGACATCGTCTTATCATACTCTTGGAGGTCCCTAGAAAGTCTCAAGTAAGGGTAGGAGTGAGGGGTAATGTATGTTTTGGTCTACGTTTTGGTGTACGAAGAGGGTTAGGAGTTCCCCACTCTTAACAATTTTTGGGTTTTATTGCCGAAGAGTCAAATTACAACTCGCTATAAGATGCATATATTCGCTGTCATAGTTATATATAGTAATTAATTATGACACCGAGAGAATGATGTTGTTGTCTCTCTGTCTTGCAAACCCCAACTCAGTAATTGATTGAATTGCTTAAAGAGCACTTTTTGAATTATGCCCTGTTGATTTTGATTCTATGTAGCTGAGAGATAAAAATAATAATAAACTATATTATTTGGCATGTATTGATGCTTGTTATGTATTTTTAGTGAGGGACTTGATAAGGATCTTGTAGGTTTCAGAATCGGTGGATTTTCATTTTAAGATAATTGATTACGAATTTATAAGATGATTATGGGATGGAATAAAATTTTGTAGTTTGTTCTTCTTTGGAGAGGAAATGAGACTTGATTTAAGGAAGTTGTGGTAGTTGAAAAATTATAGAAAATATTATAGTGCTTTCTTGATACTTTGAGAGGTTCTCTATAAATTTAGTCCTAATGAGTTTTTGATTTTTGAGATTTTTCTCACCCAACTGTCTTTTATTGGTCTAAATTGTTTTCAAGCTAATGTATGGTTCTTAAGTGTAGCATTTGGTTTTAGAAATTTTTATACTTAGTTCCTTAAATACTTCCTATCTACATCATTTATATCTAAATTTATATGAACTTATAATCATATTACTTAGTATAATTTAAATCCAAAATCCTTTACTTTAAAAATTAATATTTGATGTTTTAACTAGTCCTAAACACTTCTTCTTCTTAAGGCTTATGATTTTGCTTTATGGGTGAGATAATTTCTTGCAAAATGAAAATGGAAAGATTTACAAATGAGGGGCAAGTGTTTTCTTGGAAAATTTATTCCATTTGTCTCATCTCTAATGCGAAGAGAAAGAAATTGAAATAAACCATGCATCATGACATCCTAGGACTTAATGTCCACCACCAGGCTTAGTGTCGCATTCCAGGCTTACTTCACCCCGGACTTGGTGATATCCCAAGCTTAATGCTACTTCAAGTTTCTTGGTTATTCCATGGCTTAGTGCCAAGGGCGCCATATAAATACTATTTTGGCACCTTATGTATGACACTTAAATGGAAGAGTAGTAATGACTAACATAGGAACATGCATCACACTCATATATATATATATAGGATAACTAACTTTATGGGTTGGTGATTGTTTGATATATATAGGGATTGTAATGATTCCAGATTGTGTGATGACTAGTGTAAGTACAAATACTTTGATTGAGATATGTGTTTATGTATGATATTTGTTGCTGGCATACTTGTTTGTTATATATAAAATGTATTTTGTTGGTCATAAAGTATGATGTGCAACTCAATGGGTGTATATATGTGTTAAAGAACTTAGGTGTTATCTGTATGTTTACTCTCCTTCCTTTATCATATTTTACTACAAAGCCTCACTCCTCCTTGTTTGTGTTTTCTTGATTTTTCTTGGTTTAAAGCATTGAACAGGCTAGAAGGATCACAAGAAGGCAACAGTGGTAGGGTAGATGGTTGTTAAACACAACAACCGAGGGTTGTGTGCTATTATATGTTTTGCTTGTGTTATGTTTTGTTTTGTATAGTGTAATTGTGGGAGCTGATGTTATAGACTTATTTCCTATTCCCCTTCCTTGTTGTAAATATTTGAGACTTGTTATAGCAGGTATTCCCATCCCATCTTTTTTTTTGGAAAGAGCTGATCTTCAAGAGACATTAGCTTGTTAATAAAACATCGTTTCATGAATTCTTGGAAAAGGGTCAATGGATGAGGCTACATGGGCTCATCAAAGACCCCTGTATATATTTGATAAAGGATATTAAGGTCAGATGCAACACATCTCCCAAATTTGTATAGTTGATGTTTTTAGTACCCGCAAATAGTGAAATGCTATGTACTTGGACTTTCTCCTACCATATTCACTCTTATAATGGATATATCCTACTCTATATGATCTTCAATCAGTTATCCAAGATTTTGGGTGATCTAATGGCCTTCTTGGTGTACTAGTTCATGGTCTACAGTCAATATACTAGTAGGTGGTACTATAAACGGTGGAAGTTGTGTGAAATCATGGAAACAAAGTACAACATATAGAACTTTAATGGGAGTAAATACTTTGTGTGGAAATTAAAGATAAGAGAAGAATAAGAATGGACCTAAAGCATTTTAATATGGAAAACCCTCAAATAATAAAGAAAAAATCACATGCATGACTAGAAAAAATATTTTCACTAAATAGAAGAAAATTGCAACCTTTCTCTAAATATGAGAGAACAATTACACACTCTTATAATAGGAAAATACAACTCTTACTCAAAGAACTTTCTCTAAGAAAGGATACCACAATTGAAAAGCAAAATAACTTGCTATTTATAGGAAAAGATGGCAACTTATGCGTTAAATTCCATGGCACAATTTCTACCATTCCAACTAATTTCACAGTCCTAGCTATATAGAGGTAAGATATTCAGCCATTCCTTTTTTACTTAAAGTTGCTTTACTGTCCACGAATTCATAATCTCCCACTTAAAGCTACTTTTGTGAGCTTTCAAATTCCTCTCTACCTTGTCATTTCCTTGCTGCTTACGTTTTTTATAGGCTAAATGAGGATTGACTCCATGCTAACTTTTTAGCATTGATGGGCTCGCCATAACATCTACTAGGTTATCTTTGGTGTAAATCTTTTGCATATCTACACTTCATTCTTTTGCATAATATGTTTTCCTATTTAATTCTTTATTAAATTTTTAAATGGGCATAAGAGTGTGTTTTCTATATTGTAGTCCTTCTCTTTAATTTAGAATTTTCCTAAAATATCAGTCTCGTCGTAATATGGATCATGGATGAATGAAGTGATATTTATGTCATTGATAATGTTGAAATGAGATGTTATTGATGTGTTGGTGATGATTGGATGAGATAATGATGATGTGTTTGATGATGTATAAATGATATAATGATAATGTGGTTTATGATGTTTAAATGAGAAGATGATGAAATGGATGTTGATGTTGAAATGAGATGACGTTGATGTTTATGAAGATAATGTTGAAATAAGATGAATTTGATATATATAATGATGATATCGAGATGAGGTGATGTGTATGTACATTGATACTCATGGAGGTGCATGGTTGGTCATCCTTGCAGGGAAGGATTTGTTCCCGGCATGATCATGCATTAATGGTGCCTATGGTTATCATTGTGTGGTGTGGATGTACATGGATATACATGGGGGGTGTATGACGGGTTACCATTGCGATGAAGGATTTGTTCCTAGCCAAGTCATACATTGATGGTGCCCATGGTTGTCGTTGTGTATGTACATGTGGGGTGCAATGACCGGTTAGTTACCCTTGCAATGATGGATTTGTTCCTAGCCACGGTCAATGCATCGGTGAGCCCATAGTGGTGTGTTATGTATGTACATGGGGGGAGCATGACGGGTTACCCTTGCGAGGAAGGATTTGTTCCTAGTCAGGTCATGCATTGATGATGGTCGTGTTTCATACTTCATGTGCATGGATGGAAATAGAATGAAGGCACGCACGTACCTATGACCGACATTGCATGTTGATAGATGAGTCAAGTGCATGCATCATTCTATGCATGATTGTTGAGTTATGAAATGCATCAGATGATTGGTTTGTTGAGTGTGTATTGGACTGATAGAATTTTGGTAATAATTGTGATTGTGATTGTTGTTTCCTTTCCAATTATGGTTACTTGATAATTGTTGGTTGTACATAATAAACTCACCCTTGCGTTTGTTGTACCATGTGATTGGTACCTGTGATGATCGCGAACCTTCGTTCGTGTGAGCAGATGAGCAGCCTTAGGTGACTCTGGAGGAAGATTCTTTTTGGTTGGAGTCGCCAAGCTGACATGATGACGTTGGGTTTCTTTTTGGGAAGGAGTTGTGTTTTGTTAATTAACTCTTTCTTAGTTAGTTCTTTGACTTTTTGTTAGATATGTAATTTCAGTTGTATTACATGTAAAACTTAAGGAAGTTTTAACATATGGTAGACATGTACTGATTTAATATATATATATATATATATATGTAGATATGTGATTAATTATGGAATTGTAATATATGTATGATATTTATATTATCGCGAAAAATTCACCATCATTTTCATAATCAATTTAATGAACTTTTCATTAAAAGTTAAATCTTGTGCGGTAAAAGTTGATGATACAGTAGCGACGAGGCGGGTCGTTACAACGACACTTCCTCTTGAATATCTTTTATTAGTTCATTCATCACTAAGGCAAAGAGATAAGGCCTAAGAGCTGAACCTTGGTGTACACTTACCGTGATAGAAAAATAACTTGATGTTCTATTACAAGCTTTCAAAAATGTGGTAGCCCCATCATACATATCCTTGATTGCATTTACATACTTTAATGGTACCTTTTTCTTCTCAAGAGCCCACCATAACACTTTTCTTGGAACCTTGTCGTATGCTTTCTCAAGATCTATGAACACCATAAGTAAGTCTTTCTTCTTTTCTCGATACCTTTCCATTAATTATCGCATAAAAAAAATGGCTTCCATGCTACATCTTTCTGGTATAAATCCAAATTGATTTACAGACACCTTGGTTTCTCTTCTCTAGTGATGTTCAATAACTCTCTCCCACAACTTCATAGTATGGCTCATAAGCTTAATGTCTCTATAGTTACAACATTATGGATATCTTCCTTGTTTTTGTAAATAGGCACAAACATACTTTTCCTCTAAGCATCAGGCATTTTATTTGTTTGATGAATCTTATCTAAAAGATTGGTCAACCATTTTATTGTCACATCCCCCAGGCCTCTCCACACTTCAATAGGGACGCCATCGGGTCTCAAAGCTTTATTATTTTTCATCCTCTTTAAAGTCTACTTAACTTCATGTGTATTAATTACGCGCATAAATCTTCTATTCAAATCATAAGCGTCCTCCAAGTCCACCTCACTTTTATCGTCGTCCCTATTAAAAAGTTTATTAAAGTAGTTCATCATCTTTCACTTACATCTTTATCTCTTACCAAAAGTTTTTTATTTTCATCCTTGATACATCTAACTTGACCGAGGTCTTTACTCTTCTTATCCCTCATTTTTGCAAGTTTGTATATACCTTATTCACCATCCTTACTCTCAAGATTTTTATACAAATCTGAAAAAACCTTGCATCTAGTTTCCCGCACTGCTTTCTTTGCATTTTTTCTTGCTAATCTAAACTTTTGCAAGTTCTCATCATTAGGACTTTTATGCAAAGATCTAAAATTTTTTTCTTCTGTTTAATTGCCTCCTGCACCTCTCCATTTCCACCACCATGTTTCCTTTGTAAGAAATTTGTTTCCTTTGTTTTCTCCCAGCACCCTCCTTCCCACATTTTGGATACACATAGTCATCTCATTCCATATTTCATTTGCTTCTCCAATAAACTCCCATGGTCATTCACATAACATGTTTTTCTTGAACTCTATTTGTTTTTCCTCTTTTATCTTTCACCATCTTATCCTTGGGTTTTGAGTCATCTTCCTCATATTAAGGACTTTATTGAACCAAACCTCTAAAACTACCAGTTTATGTTGCGTAGCGACACTCTCTAGGGTAGACCTTGCAATCGATACAAAAAATTTTATCTTCTCTTCTAACCATAAAAAAGCAAGTTGACTATGATTTTGGCCACTATGGTAAGTGATAAGATGGGACTTCCTTTTTGAAAAAGGTGTTCGCTAACATCAAATCTTAGGCTAGTGCAATGTTTAGGATATCTTCTTCAGTCTCATTTCTCGTCCCACGGCCAAAACCTCCATGAATTCTATCAAAATCTCCACTACTTTTACCAACATGGCCATTTAGATCTTCTCCTCTCATAGTATCCCTCTCAAAACCTCCTCCAAGTCTTCCCAAAATTGATTATTATCATTTGATTGCAGTCCAACTTGGGTTGCATACACACTGAGGATATTTAAAATTAAATCACCCACTACAAGCTTAATCAGCATAATCATGTCGCATTTTCTTTTGTCATCAACAACTTTATCTCTGAAACTTCTATCAATTATAATTTCAACACCATTTCAACTCTTGTTTATACTTGTGTACCACAACTTGAAACTGATGTCATTCACTTTCTTTTTTACTTGCATGCCACAAAAGTGGCTTTAGTGTCCATGACTTCACAATATATGTGCATATGGATTTAATTTCCATGGAGACAATGATGCTTAAAAAGTAAATGAAAGTATAATTTGTAAGGATTAAAAGGTTATCTTATAATAAAAATACAAGTCTGAATCTCACAAAAAATATGTGAAGATCTATAAATATTTCTCAAAAAATATTTTTGAACTTTAAAACATGTCTTAACTTCGTTGTGCTTATGAAGAAATTTAACTCCATTGAACTTTTATAAATCGACTAAAGCAAGTGTCTTTAAGATGATGTATGGTAGGAGGAAAAAAATATATAGTTGAGACCCACGAATTTTGTGTATCAATGCAAGAAATGGTTAAAATTTATTTAGTTAGCTCTAAACATTTTTCACAATTTAAACATGTTTCTTGAAAATAAACAAATTCCCGTGCTTAGTTTCAATTGAAAAAAATTAAAATAGATATATGTATTTTTTCTAAAATTATTCTTTGGACACTTCTTTAAAATTTTATCACTTAAAGTTTTAAATAGTTTTTATTTATTATATAAGAACTTTTATTATTTAAAAAAATATTATTTTAAAAAATAAGAAAAAATTATGAAAACACATTTTCCTTAATCTTAGGTTTCCTTGAGTGTAATGAAAAATCAAAGTTAAGTAGTATTATAGAAAGAAAAAAAATATTGGATAAGGCATATTAATTAAAAAATTATTAGTATGAGAAAGTATGAAAGAAAGTCATTATCTTTTAAAGGAAAAAAATAGATATAACTGGGTGATCATAACTTAAGTGTTCTTTAAAATATAAGGTATCAACAAAATAGTAAATACTAAATACTAAATAAATCACAAATGGTATCAATAAGTTATTAGTTCCACGTGATATTGAATTTGATCCATGGGCAGATCCACGTTGGAAAGAAGGAGGGCAAGTGCCCCCCTTTAATTTTGGGATGAAATTATCAAAATACCCCTCTCTTCAAAAATTAAAATATGACCGAGACACAAATGCACGTGGCACACATGACACGAGTTCTGCCCCATGATGTTAGGGCTTTATTTTCTAGCCTTGAAGCTGGTGAAGTGAGGATAGGAACAAAATCAAATTGAGCACTTTTCTTTTTCTCCTTTGTTCTTCAAATTGATTCTACAGATTGGAAGGTAAATTTCAATTTCTTGTCTTTATTTTCTAATTGTCTTCCTTCCTGTGGTTATGCTTGTTGCGTGTGTAAAGTCAAAATCTTACTTTTTTTGTCCAACTAAGACACCCTTTTAGCACAAAGATAATCAACTTTTATTTGATTTTAAATGCAGTAGTTTTTTCAGGTCTCAAGTTGATTTTTCCCCTTTTTATTTATTTATGTATATGTTTTACTCTTGTTTTGGTTTTTCCTTTTTTGTTGTTTCTTTTTGTATATGATACTTTTTGTCTAGTTGTGGCGTTGTTGATGTCTTGCTAGCTTGAGTTTTTTCATTTCTTTTGGATTTATTTGGCAATTGCCATTCATTTTTTCATTGGTTTTCTTAATATTGTTTATCTTTCCACTTGAAATGTTCTTTAAAAAGCTGGACTTTTTATCCTTTTTTTATGTTGGCTTTAGTTTTGGAGTAGAGTTTGTGATTTGTGATAACATTTATTTTTGTGTTTGATACTTTCTATATAAGACTGGCCATGAAATAAATTAGTTTGTGATTGCACATTAATCATTCCATTTGATATGCATAGGTTCCAATTCAACTTGATAATGTTTTGTTCGAAGTTTGGTTACCGCTTGAGATCAATTGTGCAATTTTGAGCATGCACCCATTGTTTCTATTACTCCTTGAGATCAATTAGGGAGAGAAAGAAACAAGTTTGGTGCCCACAATATAAGAACTGATGGTATCCACTAACTTATATTGAAAAAAGTCGAAACATAAGGCCTAGAATGATTGTTCCATCATAAGGCCTATATCATCTTCCAAATCCACAATATAATCTCGTATGTTTTATTGTTTCATTAGGTTGAATGATTGTTTAGTGTCTTATATCAAAAAAAATGTATTTGAAAGCATTGATAATAAAGCAATTATGATGGAATTCCAAAAAATAAAGTCTAGATGGATGACATTGTAATTATTTTTATTGTAATGTACTTTTGTTATTAAAATATATGTATTTGAACTTATTAAGTGCCCCCTTCATTAATTTTCTGGATCCGTCACTAATTTGATCTTAAGGTATCATATTTGAGTTTTGTGGATGCGGAAAACACCTTTGTGAGGAGAGACTTCGTCAAACCTGGTCAGTCAAAGTTGCAACATCCTCAAAATTAATTCATATTTATGATTGAATTGTGGAAGTGTGATGATACTTGAATACGAAATTAATATGATAAAAACTTATTTTAAAACAAACCATTGAAAGTTGTCCACATTCAAAAACAGTTTCTGCCACCCGAATTGAGAAATTTATTTCTCTCTCAATTCTTATCCAAATTTAGTGTATGATATATGGAATTGAATATCTAGATGTCTACTACAACATAACAAAATTTCAGATAAATATTGTTTGTGTACTAATTGCAGTAATTAAGATTTTAAGAGATGTCAGTGTGAAATTTCTCAGCTTGCTGGCAGTTTTGAAGTCTATATTAAAAATGTTATAGCCAGAGTTTTATAACTCCAAATCAAGCATGTGATATCTTGTTGGAAATCTTAGGAAGTCTAGTTTAACATACTAGAAAATTAGAATTTTTGGACAAGTAGATTGGTACAGAATAAACAATTAACGAACCATGTGCTGTAAAACATTTTTTTTAGAAAGATCTAGTCTTGAGAATTTGTAGCTTCTAAAACTTTGACACAAAGGCTAGAAGTTTCAGCCAACAATTAGACCAATCATAAGTGGACTCATAAAAGGTATCTTTCCACGTGAATATACTCCCTTAATAAGGCAAAGAATGCCCTTGAACAATAAGTCAAATGTAGAGAGCAAAACCATAGGCTGCTGTAAAATATTTTTCTGCTGGAGTGAAAAGATTTAATCAAGGCTTCTTGTGTGCATGTGGAGCAATTTAAACCAAGCAATTTCAACCCTTGCTCAACCAAGTCCATGTAGGGAGGCCAGCTGCCCCCAAATTCCATGATTGAAAGAATCTTGACCAAAAGAATCAAAGTCAAGATAAGGTTTAAGCAAAATATCATTCAAAGTAATGATGATTTAGTTAAGTTGTGACCAAACCAACTCCTAATTCAGTTCTAATCTAACTAGAACCACTTAAAACTCAACTAATTAAATTACTATAAATAGCTAGGGCTGTGGAAAAAAATTTTACGTAGGATCTAGCATCCAAAGCCAAAGTCAATTTCCATTTTTCTTGTACCTTGCTTTCATTTTCTTGCTTTCCACAAACTGTGACCTCTTCTACCACCTCATCCATCAATCAAATTCTTCTTTCAAGGCTTCATTTCTTAGAGGATTTCCAAGAGAAGCAGCCACTTTATCAATTTCAAATCCAAATCCATTTGAGGTAGGCTAGGCTTCAATCTTTAGTTAAGAATTTATTTGGACTAATTTACATGCTTAAATGTACAGATTTATGGTTATTATTTAGGTTTTAATTTCATGTCATTTGAAGGTTATTTTATGATGTGTAAATGTTGATTTAAACCATAGGATATGTGATGATTTATAGGCTGAAATATTAGTGATGTTTGAAAGTATACTTAGTGATCTTTGGAAGTGATTTTGATGATATTTGGGTTGTTTGTTCATATTTTTACTATGAGACTGATTTGTATTAATTCTTCCCATATAATTGAGTTAGATGATGTACCTATAAAGGAGAATTTAACTTATGAAACATTTCCCGTAAGGATTGAGGATAAGAGAATAAAAACTCTAAGAGGAAAAGAAATTCCTTTGGTAAAGGTTATCTGGGGAAATGGTACAAATGGTGATGCAACATGGGAAGTAGAAAGCGAGATGTGGAAAAGCTATCCAGCACTCTTTGAACCAGGTAAATTTCGAGGACGAAATTTATTTAAGGGGGGAAGAATTGTAACACCCTCAGATTTCAATATATCTGTGCATTTTCTGATGAATCTGCATTTCTAAAATAAATGACATAAATACCCCTGGACACTTTTGAAAATGACCAAAATGTCCTTGAACAATTTCACAAATGACAGTTAGGTCCCTAGAATAAAAGACTAAAATGCCCCTAAACATTTACCCAAATGACCAAAATATCCTTTTAGCTCTAATGAAGCCAGAAAATCTCAGTAAGGTTATGGAAGCCTGACAAAAGTCTAGTATGCTCCTAAATAGGAAATTACTGACATTTTTTTAGTAAAGAAAATTATGAAATGGAAGTTTTAGAAATTTTAAAAAATAACTCAGAAAAATTAGAATATAGACTAATCTGAGTTTAATAAAACACAGAAAAAGGAAAGGTGCAATCTAGGAATTTTTCTCTTAATCATGAAAGAAATGGATCCTTAAATAAGTATCTAGTTAATTTTACTAAATTAAGAACAAGATGAACCAATAGAAATTTAGAAAAAGTTATTAAAGAAACTTAAGAAACATTCCAAAAATTGTTACTAAAAACTTAAGCTAGTTTTAATTAATTTTAGAAATTTTACTTCCAAGAAAACAAATTTAATCTAGGCTACCATAAATTATAATACTTTGATCAATATAGGATAATATGATAAGAGAAACAAAAGTATTAAAAACCTATAAAATTCTAGCTATTCCAATTCCACGGTTTTAAA
>PYAF01004485.1:630472-659541 GCA_007407185.1 Glycine tomentella
TTAGTGCCTTAGGGACCTATCTGTCATTTATGAAATTGTCTAAGGATATTTTGGTAATTTCTCCTAGTAAATATCTTACTAAAATATCTAGGGATACATTGGTCATTTCCAGAATTGTTCAGGGCAAAATTGTCATTTTCACCCTAGGGATATAAACGTCATTTTTGAAATTGTTCAGGGGCGTTCTTGTCATTTTGCCTTAAATTTTTCTGCTGTCTTTCATTAACATTTTACTCTTAGTAATTGTCTGTAATTGCCTAAATTTTTGGGGTGTTACACTAGTCCTGTAAAATAAGGTCAGGGACATCAACACCAAAAAGTTCAGAGACAAGATGAGTATCCCAAGCTTTTTTATCCTAAAATCACTACTGGCATGCAAATTCTGAATATCTGAGACACCATAGTTAATAAGGGAGATCCTACCATTGTTTCTTAACCACGGTTCATCCCATGCATTAATGTTCGAACCTGACCCAATACACAGATGCGATGCTCCGCCAAGCATAAGGCGGGAGTTATGACCCGTCATTGCACAGATGTACATACCGTCTTCAAATAAAGATTTTCAAATTTTTAATGAATTAAAATGTATACAATTTAATTAATTAAATTCCTTTTTAGAGAAGTTAGATCCTATCGTAGTCAAGTCATCCATAACTAAGTACGATGGTTACCCCAATCTTTTATATATAAATTAAAAACCATCTTAAGCAAAAAAGTTGTTAAGAGTTGTTTTTTAACAAGTGTTTTTATTAAACAGGATTATTTTTAGTAGTTATCATTTTTCTTTTATCCTTTTCTATATTTTTAATTTTCTTAATTGCTTATCTTTTGCAACCTTTTCTTTTCATCTTTATTTTATTTTAAATTAAATTTTTAAATATTTTTTAGAAAAAAAATTATCAAACAATTTAAAATAATCTTATATCACAATATAAACTATATATCATAAATTTAAAATATAATATATTTATATATTCAAAAATATTTATTTATTACAAATTTTAATTATAATATAATTTACATATTCAAAAATATATTAAATATCAATGTAAAATTATTTTATATCATCGATGTATAAACATTAAACTTTTTAAATAATTATATTTTTAAATAAATTTAATTAATAAAAAATATTAGAAAATCTGTCACTAACATTTCTCAATCTGTTAGTAAAAGAGGAAAATAAATGAATTATTTCACTAAAATAAATTAAACTTTCCCTATAAATTAAAATTATATATCTCAACCAAATATCCGAATAACATATAGATGGCATTCATAATTACTTTATAACGACAATTGTGTCCCCTCTTGTAAGAGATAGTAAAAGCAACAAAATTCTAGACTTAGGGAAATGGGGTGCAAAAGGGAAGAAAACTCACTTTCTATAGTACCATAGACGAAGAGTCTTTATTGCACTTAAATCAAAACTTAACAAGAAAATCACCATCGTAAAACTGGAGTTGACTGTTTTCAGTACAGTTGTACCAATTAAAATCATTCTGGACTCCCTAAGAGAACCAAATAAAATATAAATGACTGAAGTTATGCAGTTCCATATCAACTTCAACCTAGAAACAACTGAGATAAAAAGTTTAAATATTGTAAAAACCCAATCAACTGGTCTTTGGATCAGGCATTGGAAAGAGTCCAGCACTTGCACCTCTTGGTGGTGCAAAACCCAAGAACTTCTGCAAATTTGTTCTGATGCTAATCGAACACAAGAAGTACAGAAATGCCATGGAACAATCAGTGGGGTCATTACCCTGCAACCCTCGATGGCTCATCTTCATAATAAGCCCAAAAGGTTTGAAGGGCAATTTGGCAACAACCTTGCCTTCGAAGAGTGAATTCAGCAATCCAAAGACCACAAAGAGAACCAGAGCCACCACACCCCCAGATTTAAACTTGAAGAGTGACAGGTCACGGCTCGATTCTTTGAGGCTTGTCTCAACACGGTCAATTTTTTTGGTCTTGGACTTCTTGATGTTGATTTTACTGCTGTCAGTCTTCATGGTCTCAAGTTTCTTGGAGGCTTTGTCAATGGAGGACCTAAGGTTTTTGTAAGAATTGGTCCGATAGATAAGAACCCATGAGATAGCCTCACAGACAATAGCTGTGCAGAAGGAGATACCCACTACAGTGAGGCCATCTGAGTACTTGAAATCAGAGAAGGGGTATGCCATGGAAAGACCGTTAGAAAAAACCTACGAGAAAATGGGAAGGCAAAATTGGATCTTGATCAGAATTGTTTAAAAGTCCAAAGCCCGTATAAATAAGAAAACATTTACTCACATTATATAACTCCTCATTAAAAGTACAGGACAATAAATAGGCCAAATTACATTCACCTTCTCCAAATAAATGCTTAATTTAAACTGACCTCCCTCCTCTTTTGAAAATAGCACTTCCCTCTACTTCATATGTTATGCTTTAGTTTTTTTAGTGTGAACAAGCCTCTTAAGCATATTTTCTCTATCTCGGTGACTCAGAGCATCAGTAGCAGCTAGTTTCAAATACTTATTATCAACTTCGAGACTTTAGAAGTTGGAATGAAGATTTTAAGTAAAATCCAGAAGATAGCAGTAGGAGTTTCTAAAGTTTTAAAATTTGATGATAGGATGTTCAAAATTAGCTAGAGGTGGTACCAGAAGTTACACAGGAAAAATGTTACTGGGCTCACTCTTAGCTACTAACCACAAGAGGTTTGTTTTACATTAAAATGGACTAAAGTGGCACATTCCATCTTTTAGGGATGGGGCCTGCAATTTTTTTAAATTATAGAGAGGACAACGTAATTTAAACACCTCTTGCGGAAAGGCAATGCTATTTACCCAATGAATACTATTTACCCAATGAATAATAACCTTCAAAAATTTAAGAAGGAAAAAAAAAAAAGGAAAGAAAACAGCAGCATTGTAGTAGCATACTAATTAGTCCATACCATGTAGTGTAACATAAGCTTGAAATGGTAAATGCAAAATTACAGAAACATCAATTATCTCCAACTAACATAACTAATGTATCACAGATTAGCATGAACCTAATTTCAATATTGGTTTGAAATTGGAACTATTGTCCATCAACACCACAAACCAAATAAAAAATCATAAAGATAATAGCCTTTGACAATAAAAAACATTAAAAAAATTAAAAATAAAAAGCAGCAGCAACTTAGCATGTAGCTAATTAGTTCTTATAATGTAGTAAAACATAAGCTTGAAATAATAAAAATAAAATTATGGAAATACCAACTATCTCCAAATTACTGAACAATTTATCACAGATTGACCTGAACTTAATTCATTTCAATATCTCTTTTATGTTTTGAACAAGGCTTAATTGCAATTTTAGTTGCTTTAAATGGGTGCAACAGCAATTTTGGTCCCCCCAAGTTTTTTACAGGCCATTTATGTCCCTCAATTTTTTATAACTAACTAAATTTGGTCTTTCTGTTAGTTTTCTTTCATCAAAAACCTTCAAATTATCATTTTCTAACTATATATTTGGGGTTTATGATGGATTAGGGATACTAAATAATTTTAGGAGTTTAGAAGCAAGAAATTTAGTGAAAAATTGGCAAAATTTGAAGGATTTAGTAGAATGTGAAGAGGAGAAAATTTGAGATTTTTTTTTTATTTTGGGTTAAATGTGATGTTTTCTGGTTAGTGAATTTTGAGCAGAAGGTTTAAAACAATTTATAGGAATAAATTTTGTAAGGATTTGGCATAAAAGAATGACAATTTGATAGTTTTAGGTAGAAGAAATTTTAAAAATAGTGCGACTTAAACTTAATTAGCTCAGAAAAACTTCTGAGACCAGTAAGTAATCATCAAAGAGCTAGGCTAACAAGTTCAGGCTTCTTGCAGTCAATCAATGTGCTTATTGTAGAACTTATAAAGACTAAAGTGCAGAAACAAAAAAACTAAAACAGAACAATTTTCTTTGGAAATAAGAACGAACGAATGTATCCATATGTAGCTACTTTTATCAAATCTTCATGCCACTGTTTAACAAAACGGACAGCAAGAGGATGTGTCTTGTGCAAAAGGAAAACCATGTAAAGTGACATCACATAGAAGCAACAAACATTATGTAATCTAAAACAAAACAGATCACAAGATACTCCAAGTAACCAGATTCCCAGAATCCATTCCCTCAATTTCAATATAAAAAGTCGTTGAACTTTAGAGTTTTGATAGTAAATTCATTCTTGAACATATAAAGAAATTAGCAGTCTTGCAGAACAAACTAACACATCACTACAGTAATTATTGAAATCTCAGTTTTCACTATTTAAGAATGCACACTCCTCAATTCCTCAGAAAGTAAGAAATGTCACACAAGTTCAGAATAACAACATAGCAGGAATAAAATCGGCATCATAAAGCGAGAAAAGAAAACAAGCAATGGACCAAAGTTGACAATCTTCTAAATCTCAGTAGTCAACATAATCAACCTACCAAAAAATCAAACATAAAACAATAAATAACTCACCCTACTTCATTAACTAGAAAAAAATCAAATCGTGTTACCCCCTTTTCGGCTCAGTAAAAAAAAACTCTCAACTATTTAACATTTTTTTATCAGCTCAAGTAAGTAAGTTTGCCTCTACTTATCATCAAGATAGCAATATAGCATAGTAAGTAAACATTTGAACACAATTTGAGACAAATTTTTAAACATTCAGAATATAACTCAAAGTACCATATTTTATAAGGAGACCCAAAACAGAGAACAAAAAAATGGAGAAAAATAATAATAATAAATCTAGTCCTTTCTTTTTCACCAATTGACCCGCGAAAATCCGAACTAGATCCGTCGCGAACCGACGGAAAACAACCAAAGAAAAAAAAAAACGAGGGTTTTCTGAAACGTCTGAATAGTGTGGCTCCAATTATGGATCTAATTTAAAAAAAGCAAAACACACACATATAGCATCGCATATTCGATCTGCGTTTTCAAATTGGATCTGTTGTTTGCGCTAAAATTCTGAATTAAACTTCTCTTTTACCTATCTAACGGCGTTCTTGGACTCAATTAGAAGCCGCACACGGTGGCTGGGCTCGCAGGTCGCGGTGGTGGTGCTCGCTAGTCTCGTCGCTATAAAATCAAATTAAATTAAAATCATAATAATGAAACTCTCACAACTCAAAAGTCTTCGTCCAGCGTCACATTGGAATCCTTGAACTGTTCTGCCATTAAACCCATTTTTCTGAATTGGGCCTATATACTCATTACCCAAACTTTTGTCAGCCCAATTATTTTATTCACGTCACCATAGTTATTCACTCTCGCACCACTGACTTTTTTATTATTATTATTTGGTACGACACCACCCTTTTATTTTCTTTAATTTAAAACAAAATATCTATGGCATACATTACCTCTATTTTTATATTTTTACTTTTATGGCAGTGTTTTGTAACAATTTAAATTTTTTAATTTAAAAAATGAACTGTTTAATTTAATTTATAAAACATAAAATCAGTCAAGAAAAACAAATTATACAACTTAATAAAGTACTAGTATTTTAGCTTTATGTATTGTATAAGTTAAATGCTTATTTTCTATAATTAAAATTTATAATAAATAAATATTTTTAAATTTATAAATTATAATATAATTAAAATTCATAATATCCAAACATTTTTTAACATCGAAATTATATTTTAGATTTATAATAAACAATATATATTATGATATAAGTTATTTTCAATTAGTATTTAAATTGTACAAGACGAACATAAATGTTTATTTTATATAACTAAATTTATAATAAACTAGTATTTTTAATATATAAATCATATTACAAGTAAAATTTAACATAAATAAATATTTTTAAATATGTACATTATACTTTAGATTTATGATAAATAATTTATGTTGTAATATATAATGACCCTGAGTCCTGGCGCGAGATGTCGCGCGGTTAGCACCAGGTTTTCACTTGAGAAAAACCAAGTCTGTGGTGTAGCGCTAGTAGCGTCAGTTTGGCGTGATCAGCGCCAGACACACTGGAGGTTGACGCCAGTGGCGCCAGGATGGCGCGAGTAGCGCCAATGGTTCTAGAGGTTGGAGCCGGTAGCGCCAAGGTGACGCGGGTGGCGCCACAAGACCCCCAAAAAATTGATTTTCTCTGGTTTTTGGCCCGAGTAGCGCCGTATGTGGCGCGAGTGGCGCCCAGGGTTTCTGGAAACTAGTGCAGATGGCGCCATGGTTGGCGCGAGTGGCGCCGGAAGTGCCCTGGAAAACCCATTTTCTCTGGATTCCAACGCGATCAGCGCCAAATGTGGCGCGGTTGGCGCCACAGGTTCAAGAAGGTTTGGCGCGGTTAGCGCCAGAGGTGGCGCGATCAGCGCGGGACCTCTGACGGAGCAGGTATAAAAGGGCAAATCGCGATTTTTGAAGGGGAAAAGTTGTTTCTTCTTCTTCTGAGCACCCTTCCACCATTGTTGTGGCTCCAAGCTTCCTATCTCCACCTTAGTTCACCAAAACACCTTCCTTTAAACACCAAACTTACTAGAAACATGTTGTGAGCCATAATCCTTCATTTATTTCCCTAGAAAACCCCAAATCAGAGAAATCTCTTTCTCAAGGGAAGTTCATAGAACTCGTGTTCGACGAGGAACAGTGGCGATTCGCAGACACCCGAGCTTGGGGGAGTCGTCCTTGGGCCTTCCTTGTCGTCATTGAGGTAAGAAACTCGAGATTCACCGATTATTTGTGAGTTGGGATTTTGGGTGAATAGTGACCCACTTGTGATAGAGCTAGTATTAGCCTTGGGTCCTTTAGAAACATGTGTTTAGAATGTTATGAGGATGAAAGATTAGCTCTCAAATGTTAGTTTGGTGAACTTTGGTTATGAGCTCTGAGTTATGCATGTGTGGCTTATGTGTTGAGTCACTTGATGATGTTAAGAACATGCAAGAGCCTTGATTATGGTTTTTGTGTGCTAGAAAGGCTTTTGGAACGGTGTCTTGTGTGTGAAAGGAACCGTTCAAGCCATATGTGTATTCTGAGTATTTTTGGGCTTGTAAAGAGCTTTGAGCTCATTGTGTTTGGCTTGCATCGAGTCTGTGGTGACTCAAATGCCTTGATTGAACTGATATAGACCGTTGAGGGTCTATGAGATGGCTTGTGAGTGATGAGCCTTGGTAAACCTTAAGTTAGTAGACTTAGAGGTATGGAAAGGAATGAAGTTCCTTTCGTTGTGACGGTTGAGAACCGTATGATTTGTTTATGCTTGGTATGGCTGCATTTGATGATTGATATGAGTTGTGTGCCTTGTATAGGGCGTGACACCGCGGGTGTCAGTGGTGTAGACCACAGAGCAAGGAGAGAACTGCAGAGCACGGCTTTGCTAGGTAAGTTCTTGGTCCCTTGGGGATGTTTCCCACTACTTGTGCTCCACCATACTCCGAGGGAGTGATGGTTGCATTCATGATGCATGCATTGATGGTTGTTGCATTACTCATAATGATATGAATGCATGTTTCTATCCTTGTATGTATGTATGGATACCTGTGATAGATCTTCTGGCCAGTAGATAGATATGGACCTCCCTAGGAGAAGAGCGCACCTCCTAGTTTGGTTTGCTCGTGGGTGATGATGATCCCTTAAAACCAAGAGATAGGTGGTTCCGTCGCGGTTGAAGCCTATTCTCGGAGGTACCATATACGTGCGTCCATGTGTAAGGGGTAGCTCCCGATGGGATGGCACGAGTGTGAGTTCTGGTCTCACACTGAGGTTTGACACTGATGATGATGCATCGTGGTATTGATGATGATATACCGTGGCGGCATAGTTTCGCAGTATACATTAGAGCTAGATGGCTTGCTTGTATTGTTATGAGGGCCGGGAGGCCAGATTGATTGTGATGCCTAATGACATGTGTCATGGAAAGTGAGTCAGGGTGGAGGAGATGCCTCCAAGGATCCTGAGCTTACTGAGATGTATATCTCACCCCGTGTGGGGTTTATGTTGTTTCAGGTGACTCTTCTGGTAGAGAGGAGCGGTCTCAGGGCTGGAGGCCCCAGTAGAGACAGTGTCTGCTCAACCGTGTGGCAGCAGGGGGAGCTAGGTGGCTCAGTTTTGATGATGATGGTTTTGTGCCCCTCTAGAGGGAAGATGTGTGTGTGTGTGCACACATGTTATGCTTTGTATATGCTATGTATACCCTTGTGTGAGAAAGCGATCTATGAGGTCAGGGCGATGTATGCCTATTCTTTTGTATAGACACTGTGAGTGTCAGACGATGTATATATACATAACCTGTTTATGTTATGTAATTGATGGTTCCTCCTGTTATATCTGTTGGGATACTTGTGATTATCTGCCTATGGTTATGTTATTTCTGGATCAACATGGGCTTGTTTTGTGATGTGATGTTATATGTTCCATACATAATGTATCAAGATATGGTTTCGATTATGCTTCCGCAAAAGTTTTAATTATGTTATTAAGCGCTATTCTGATATAATAATAATGTTAATACACCGGGTGCACACGGGGTGTTACATAATACAAAGTTATTTTTATCAATAATTTAATATTTTTAATATTAAAATTTAATTTAGAAAAAAAAGATAAATCAAAAAACATAAGTGGTTAAAAAATCAAGTATGTAGATAAATTAATGAAAAAGGATAAATTGAAAAAATAAGTATTTAAAAAATCATAGTTTACAAATAATTTTTTGGTGCTTCAAACAAATGATTTTTTTGAGTTGTTGAATTTAAAATTAAAATAAAAATATATTTGAAAGAAATAAAAATATATATAACTAAATATTCAATATGTTAGGATAAGCAGTAAATTAAAATATTGAATTGTATAATAAAATATTTGACATTAAAAAAGATATGGAAAAATAGAAAAACACAAATGTGGGTGATGATATGCATACCTATGAACCTTGTATATCTATATATCTATAGATAGATATATAGATATAGATTACACAATGAAGTACCACACAAGTAGGTATATAGGAATCCAAATATGTCGAATCACTCATATTATGATCTTTTACATCCTAGGTCTTCTCGTTGGTGTTCGTAAGTGCAATAGGTGAGGTGGGTATTCCCCTTCTAACACGATTAATTCCATAACCAAGGGGCAACTAGGATTCGAATCTTGGACCACATGGTAGGAAACACAAGTCGCTACCACTTGTGTCAATCATTGCTGATAGTAATAAGACTAGGATCAAACAGAACCATATGATTAGGATAAGATATTAACGCATGAGAATTAACATAGTAGGGTCGACCCTAAGCTTGGTTAATAAGTGCAATGTCCTAAGGCCCTTAATTGGGGAGCCAAAAAAAATTCTCTATGATATTTCAAGAAAAAATTATGATTTCACACTTGGCTTTTTAGCTACTACAATTTAATATTCAATTGACTAGTTACACATTCCCACTTTCCAATTTTACAACTGAGTTTGTGCAATCAATTTCCACTGAAATCACGAAGAATCCTTCATATTTCTAAGTTTATGGTAACGAAAATAATATTTTATATTTAAAGACATGAAATTGGATTGCAATTTACAATTTGCAAACACAAATCATATATTTATAATTCATATACTCATTGGATGTCTGGCTCACCACTCTCTGCTCAGTGCGTGCTCACTGCTAATGTTCGACTGGCTGACTCTTCATTCAAAACTGAACTTTCCAAATTTCCTTATGTAATTTCAAGTGCGAGACCGCGAGGCAATTTGCTTGTATATTGTTATTTGCATCAAATTTTTTCATTATCTTTTGTTGCTTTTCTATTTTTTATTTGAAAAATAATGTTTATACGTTATTTATAAATAATTGTTCATGTTGAAATTTCAAGGTTTAGAGTATAATATTAGTTTCAAATAAAGATTAAGGAAAGTAGAAAACATGGCTAGCAATGGTGGAAAGAAAACAACCACCGAAAAAATGGATGCCCACTTGCCCAGGTGTTGATAATTCGGTGCTTAAGAGTGAATGGACCTTTGTGTGATGTAATGGGAAATGGCAAACAAAATATTATTAGTATTAGTTAATTATATGAGATAGCCACTACGACTGATTCAAAAAC
This sequence comes from Glycine tomentella, assembly GCA_007407185.1. Classification (NCBI taxonomy): domain Eukaryota; kingdom Viridiplantae; phylum Streptophyta; class Magnoliopsida; order Fabales; family Fabaceae; genus Glycine; species Glycine tomentella. Next base: position 640,559 of record PYAF01004485.1, read on the forward strand.
ATAAGTATTAGAAAAATTATAGGGTTCTTTTATAAATTTCTCTCACATTGATATTGTTAATTGTTGTGTCTAATTTGATATTAATTTTTGTAATTATATTTACAGTGTTCGGATTTAGCTTTTAGAATTAGCAAAATACAAAGTGTGAGCGAGTATTGAACTTCGACTTCTACTTCCAGGTGCAATTGCTTCTTTTTTTCATTAATTGACTATTTCATTTATCTTTTATAAGATGCTACCTAAAAAGAATTTATCTGGAAGTGAAAAAAGGAAGGAAACAAAACCACCAGAACAGTTAATAAAATCACAATAAAGAGCTATTGATTAATAAAATCACAATAAAGAGCTATTGATAAATTCATTTTTAAAGGGGTAAGTTCTCAGGAAAACTTAAATCAATCAAATGAAATTCTGCATAATGAAAATTATGTAGGTGAGAATGATAAATTTAAGTGAGCCTAATGACTCGTCAGATGAATCTAATATTGAAAATCTTGGTAATATTGATGCGGAACAATCAATTCTTCCTTTAGATATTTATGATCCTAGAAATTGAGATAATCTTGATAACCAAACAAGAGACATTTTAGTTGAAAAGGACCTATTAGAGAAATTAATCTTGTTTTTCCTTTAGATAAGACTTTTAGGAATTTTTCATATGCTTGTTATTCTAGAAAGCTGAGCAATGGTGAGACTAGTGATAGCTAAGAAATGGTTGGTTTATTCTAAACATGTTGATAAAGTATATTATTTTTGTTGTAGGTTATCCAAATCTAATAAGAAGAAGAGTATGTTAGCAAATGAGGGCTTAAGAGACTGGCAACATATTTAGCAAGAGACTTAAAAATAATGAGAATAGTTTTGAGCATATGAACAACATGAATACTTAGAATGAATTAAGAGTAAGATTCAACAAAAATCAAAATAATTGATAAAAACTTGCAAGAAGAGGTCATGAAAGAGAAAGAACGTTGGAGACAAGTTTTAGTTAGAATATTTTCAATTGTGAAATGTCTTGCTAAACATAATTTGGTCTTTTGAGGATTAAATGAAAAATTATATCAAAATAAAAATGGTCATTTTTAGGATTGATTGAAATGATTGCAACATTTGATTTGATAATGCAAGACCATGTTAGACGCAGTCAAAATCGTGAAATTCATTATCATTATCTTGGACATAAAATTAAAAATGAGATGATCTCTCTTTTGGTTCATAGTGTTAAAAGTTCCATCATAACTATCATTGAGGAGTACTTTTTAGAGTTTTTAAAAGTAGATGACTCATATGGATTGAGACTTTTTAATGAGTTACAAAATGTGTTGAAGTCTCTTGATCTTAATGTTGTTGATGTGAGGGGTCAGTGTTATGATAATGGTTCTAATATGAAAGGAAAACATCAAGGAGTTCAAAAACGATTTCTTGAAATAAACCTGAGAGCATTATATATGTCATGTGCTTGTCATAGTCTTAATCTAACTCTTACCAATATTGCACATTCTTGTGTTAAAGTTATTTCTTTTTTTGAAGTTGTTCAATGCATATATTCATTATTTTCTAGTTATACAAAAAGATAGAAAATTTTGTTTTATAATGTTTTTGGATTAACAGTAAAATCTTTGTCCAATACTCGTTGGGAGGGTCGAAATAAAAGTGTTAAAGCTATTAGATTTCAAGGCCCCTAAATAATGTTGGCTTTGTTGGAATTACAAAAATCTTGTGATGATGCCAAGTCAAAGAGTGAAGCAGAGAGTTTGATCAATTCACTTGATAGTTTTAAGTTTTACTTGGTATGGTTATTTGGTATGACATCTTATTTTCGATTAATATGGTGAGAAGGAAACTGCAATCTAAGTCTATGTGTATTGACACTATCATAAAACAATTAGAAAATGTATAGTATATTTTGAAAAGTACAAAGATGAAGGTTTCACATCTAGTATGGATATTGCTAAAAGTGTTACCATTGATACAAATGTTTAGCCTATACATCCAACAAAACATTGTGTTATTAGAAAAAAATAATTTAACGAGAATAATCAGGATGAAGAAATCTAGTCGACTAATGAGTCATTTAGAATTAATTATTTTTTAGTTGTTGTGGATATGACAACTACTTATTTAAAGAATAGATTTGAGAAATTAAAAATATTTGAAAGTGTTTTTGGATTTTTGTTTGATTCAAAGAAGTTAAAGTCATTAAATGACAATGAATTGCAAAAATTTTGTGCTAATGTTCACTCTACCTTTTCTCATGGTGATTCATCAGGTGTCGATTTAGATGATTTTTTCTCTAAATTGAAAGTATTAAAAATGACTTTGCCTGATGAGTTAAACTCAGCCATTGAAATTTTTGAGCTTGTCAAAGCTGCAAATTGTTACCCAAATGTTTAATTGCTTATAGAATTTTATTAATTGTGCCTGTGACTGTAGCATTAGCTAAAAAAAAGTCTTTCAAAGTTAAAATTAATAAAAACTTGAGGTCATGAATGTCATAAGAAAGATTGAGTGGTTTGGCAATTTTATACATTGAGAAGGATATGTTAGAAAATTTTGATGTTGATGTTATCATTTTGCTTCTCGAAATGCTTAAAGAAACCACTTTTTATGATAATTTATGTATTTTGTTTTGTAGATGATAGCTGAGGCGAAAATTTTACAAGTAGAGAAAATATTTTGCTATTATAACATAGGAGTTGATTGAAAAAAAAAAAGGTAATGCATATTTTTAAAATTTGTTAAAACTTTGTTATACACTAGCTCGATGCAATGAGCCATACAATTTTTAATAAAAATACGTGCCTACTTTTTTATAGAATGTATATTTATATTTTATAATACTTATATATAAGGGGTCCTTTTCTATCATTTTGCCTAGAACCCATAAAATATCAGGACTGACCCTGTAGAATAGTTCCAAAAATACTATTATCTAAGAATAACTTTGTTAAATTTAGCCTTCTAAGAATACATTTATTTAAGAGTTTTAATGGTCATGAAACACAATTTTATAGAAAACTTTTGTGTTATAGTTATCTACGTTGGGAGTTTTGGTTCTTTCTCCACATTTAGAGAAACAATCGAGAGGCTTGAGTGTTGAGGGATACATTGTGAGTTTCATCTTGAAAGTTGAGTGAAACATTGTTATACTTTTTGAGGGAGAATGGAGAAGAGGGTGGAGAACGATAAGTAAGGGCTATCTTTGGTAGAAGAGAAGGATGATGGATAATTTTTCAATCTTTAGAATGAAAACAATAGCAATATCGACGCGAAACTCTGTCTAGTGGGTAGATTCCTCACTAAACATTCCATCAAAAATCACATAATGAAGGATTGTGTGTCAACGATATGGAGATTGAAGAAAGGCATTATGATGACAGAAGTTGAAGGTGGTGTATTCATTCTCCAATTTTTCACAAAGTGGACAGGCAACGTGTCTTCGAGGATGCACCATGGTCCTTTAACAACTGACTGTTGACTTTAGGGAGAATGGCAGAATGAGTAATTCCAAGCCAAATTGAGTTATTCAAAGTTCCTTTTTAGATGCAAATCCATAACTTACTAGTGGGACTCATGATAGAGGTGGTAGGTCAACATATGGGAAATTTTATTGGTAATTTTTTGGAGTACGATGTGAAAAATAACTCTGGACTGTGGAGACCATACATGCGCCATCAGGGTTGATATTAATGTTCATCTGTCCTTGAAGCAAGCTAAGAAAGTCAAAACACCTGGGGGAAATTAGAGCCTTGTCTCGTTCAAGTATGGAAAACTAGGAGTTTTCTGTTTCTTGTGTGGCCTACTAGGACATTCAGAGAAATTTTTTAATATTTGTTTTGAGAGAGAGGAAGATGATGGATTGCATAACTAGAGCATTCAGCCGAGAGCAGAGCTAGTAGCAATTGATGCCCGATGGAGGTTTCAAAACCAACACTAAATGCTAATAATGATGGTAATCATTACACCAATCATGGGGAGGGAACATAAAAATGGACAATAATGAGGACAATGAAAATGGCAATCATTGCACCAGTGATGGTACCAAAATCACTTTGAATTCTATGGTGATTAATGATAATTCTAAATTACCAATTAATCACATGGAATCATTTATCATATTACCACCAAATCTCATTAACATGGATGCAATTAATGGCGATCTAATTATGGCAGCGGAGAAGCTGGTGGCAGTGAAGGAGAATCATCGGGATCAAAAATGAAAAAAAGAATGTAGAAGGCTAGATGGAGAAACAAAGAAGCAATGTCCTAGTATGAACACAACCCAACCCTCAATGCAAAATCAACCAACTCCTATGATCATCAATGGTCATTTTTTATTGCCAGGTCTTGGTCCCCAGGCTAGGAGCTATGATCATCCTAAGTTGGAATTGCCAAAGCCTGGTAACTTAGGTGCAGTTTTCGTCCTAAAAGACCTAGCTTAGAGTCATAGATCGAATTTTTTTTTCTTTTTGAAACTTTTGTTCATCTCAATAAAATAAAAGAGTTGAAAAAGAGATCGGGTTTCCAGTATGCATTCTTAGTTGACAGAATTGGCAGAAGCTGTGGGATTGTTGTGACGTGGAGAGATAATGTGAACTGCTATGTACATTGTTAACTACTCTATCTATTTCATCAACATGGAGGTGCAAGTTGACAAATATTCTTTTATTCATGTTACGGGCTTTTATGGTTATTCTAAAAGGCAACATAGAAAAGAATCCCTAAATATCCTAAGGAATCTTGCTTTTATGTCCTCTCAACCTTGGTGCATTATAGGAGATTTTAATTATATTCTCTCATTGGATGACAAATGTGCTAGAGTTTAGCATCCTAATGCATGGATTTAGAGAAATTGTTATTGATTGTAATCTGATTGATGTGGAGTTAATTGGTTACCCTTTTACTTTGTGTCATGGCAAAGGTTCTCCAAATGCAGTTGAAGAGCATATTGACCGTGCCTTGGTGAATGTAGATTGACTTGATATTTATCATCAAACAAGTCTGCACAATATGTTGGCCTCAATTTCAAATCATTCTCCTATTCTTTTAACTACAAATCTGAATAAAAGAATTTTTCGAAATAGGTGGTTCTAATTCAAGAGCTCCTTCTATGAGGATGGGTTTGACTCTAATGTTGTTAACAATTGGTCTCGTGATCCTAGCGTTAATATTCTTTACAAAATTCGAAGTTGTATGGAGGACACAAATATTATTCTTATCCCAAAAATTGACAACCTCGTTAATTTGAAAGATATGAGACCTATATCTCTTTGTAATGTCATTTACAAAATTTTGTCAAAAGTTCTAGCAAAGAGAATTAGAGAGGTGGTTAACAGTTGCATATCTGAAGATCAATCACCACTAAAAAAGCACTTTTTATGATGGTTGGTTTTGCCTTTTAACGACGGTTATACAATCATCTTTGTAGCTGGCATTGTCGAAAGTTTTGACTTTTTGATGACGATTTTCAAATCGTCTTTGAAGGGTCCACTTTCAAAGATGGTTGTATCCCAGAACCGTCTTAGATGTCTTTTTTTATTAAAAAATGGTGTTTCTAAGACGGTTTTTGGTACAAATCATCTTAGAAATTGTAGCTTCTAAGACAGTTCCTTGGATTTCTAAGATGATTTTTCAGATAACCGTCTTAGAATGTGTTTCAACAAAAATTGAGGATTCTAGGACGATTTTTTTGCAAAAATCATCTTAGAATGTAAACTTTCTAAGACGGTTTTTCATAGAATTGTCTTAAAATGTATTTTTTTTTAAAAAAAATTGAGGATTCTAAGACGATTTTATGCAAAAACCATCTTAGAGTGTAGATTTTTTAAGACAATTTTTCATGGAATTGTCTTAGAATGTCTTTTTATAAAAAAAATTTAAAAATGAAGAACTTGTATGTGTAATCACAAGGAAAACTGATAAGTGTAGAGCAAATGAAGAATACAAATTAGCATACTACAGAGTCCACTAAAGAACAAGCATTGAAAGCATATCAATTAAAAAATGCAAACATTTACAATATAGTACAAATAGTTAACATTTATAACACTAAAGAAAAGAGCACATATTGCTCTTGGACAAAAGCATGAGAACAGGGTGATTTAGAAGCTATTAAATACAAAGCTTTTATTTGGAATTTAGAAGCTACTAAATACAAAGCTTTTATTTTGGAATGCTTTTATTGTAAACATTGAATTTGTGAGACAAGGATATTATTTATTGCCCAGATTGATTCAAATTTGGTTTCCTAGTGTTTACTAATGTGTGAGAGTTAATGTTTAGTAATCAATTCCTATATTTGTACAACATGCAATGATTTAGGAGCTTTTGATGACCATAATCCCTATTTAAATTCCATCTTGCATTCTTACTTTATCTTGCATTCTTACTTTATCTTGCATTGTTGCTTTGTGTAATCATCATATCCAATTATGTTTCCAACATATTTAGCACATAATATGGCACATGTATTCTAACTGGCAAAAAGCTATTGGATATAGGGGGAGCATCATGAAGAATGGAAGACTTTGATTCAAGATTGGTTTTGAGCTTTCAACATGCTTGGATGCCTTGAAGTGTTGTAATTGATTCAAATGTAAGAGAAAGGTTAATCTGATGATCCATGCTTTGCATTCATTCATTCATTCATTTACCTAAATGGTTTTCATAAAAATAACAAAGCTTTTATAATTTGGTTAAGGTTTTAATCTGATTGAAAGGTTTTTGGAAAAATGTTATTTTCACTGGTTTAATTGATTACTTTACTGAGATAATCGATTATTATGTCTTCGTTCAATCTGGAAAATCTTTATGAACATTGTAATCAATTACCTATCTGAATAATCGATTATTTGACCTTTGTTTACAACAAAACAGCTTTGTTAATGATTTTAATCGATTACTTAAGTGTTGTAATCGATTACATAGTTAATCATGAATTTTAAGTCTTGCTGTGATAGTCGATTACCACACATTGTAATCGATTACATAGGCTATTTGAGAAAAGTCACTTTCCTGTCTTAATCGATTACCAAAGTTTGTAATCGATTACACAGTTCATTGTGAAAATATAAGACTTCTGCTTTAATCGATTAACAAATCTTGTAATCGATTACATAGTATATTGTGTTATCCTGAGACTTATGTTTTAATCGATTACAGCTTGGGATAATCGATTATTTTGCTCGTTGGTGAAACCCAGAAACATTCTTGAATGGTTTAATCGATTACATGGTTATTTTAATCGATTACATAAGCTAATTAATCGATTATCAGGCGCATTTAATCGATTACAGTTAGTTAGAAATTTTATTATAAATAGGAGTGATGGCGTAGCTTGTTTCATAACTTGACTATTCATATTTCTGAGTATACACAAGCCTTCTAAGCAATTCCTAAGTGATTTTCTCAGTGTTTTTACTTCTTGCTTCATTCAAAGCATCAATGGGTCTTTGAATGATTCTTGAGCAAGATTCTTTTCAAGATTAAGGAAAAGCATGTTCTGAGTTAGTTTTCCAACTTCATTTGATAATTCATGTGCATTTCATTCATTGGATCATCAGGTTGTTTCTCTCCTTAATCTTTGTGTGTAATTCTAGTTTTGAATTTCTGTGTAAATTTCCTATTATAAAGTGGGTTCTTGATTGCATCTAGAGAAGGATTCTCTGGTGTAAATAACAGAGTAGTGTTCTCTGGTTCTCTGTCTCTTAGAATCTAATAGTGTTTTAGATTTCTATTCTTTATCTAGGGTTGATAAAGAGAGATGTTGTAAAAGCTTGTAAGAACAAAAAATTTATAATAGTGGAACTCTAATCTAGTGTTGATTAGGAGAAACTGGTTGTAGCTTCAAGTTATGAAGTGAACCAGTATAAATTGCTTGTGTCTTTGATTATATTTTTCTATCTCTCATTTTATTCATTGGTCTTTAATTCTTTGATTCATATTCATTGTTCAACAAGTTCAACTTTGATCTATTGATTGCTTGGGATGAGACATTTGATTGAGTAAAAAGATTTCTTGGTTTTGAATATGATAAAGATCCTGAACTCTGATTTGTATAAGTTTTAAAATACCAAGGTTTTAACCAATTTACCCCCCTCTTGGTTATTGTGAGTATTCCTATTATTTTCAAAAGCATGTGCAATGTCACTATCAAATTAAAATATAGAAACATGAAATAAGTACTGCCCAAAACATACCAAAGTTTCACAATAGCTTTGTGAACATCAAATACAACATAAAGATATACCATAGGAACATGAAATAAGTACTGCCCGGAACATACCAAGGTCTCACTGATAGCTTTGTGAACCAAGTCCTTTAACAGCAAGTGAACCTAGAAGAATTCAATTCAAAACGACACTTGAATGAGCATGAACAGTGAGATTAGCAATAACGAGGCCAATTTGTAAACTCAAAGCTACAAGGAAAAGTGTGCCCTATAATCAAGTATTTTATTTCACCACCATCACACTAGATTAGAGAGTTGATTGTCAAAGACATTAACAATTTTATCACCTTTAGACCGCCTGTAGGACGTTGGCAAATTATTGAAATTAGTTTGAATCCAAAAATGAATGTTGTATGAAGATAACTTTGAAAAAGAAATTCCAAACTAGAATACAAAAATGCAGCACGTACACGCCATCAAGATGGTATTTAAATATTTGATCAAATGAGCGGCATATTTCCATGATTGCATACAACTTTCCCTGCATGTGATGGGCAATGTGTCATTGAAAAATTTCACTAAAACACCAAGCTAAAATCCCTGAAAATAGTATCATACTATCTTCCACCAGCACAGCTACCATAAATGAGTTCATAAAAAATCAATGGACATATTGTGGGAATGGATATTCACATACACATGCACAATGAACTTATTGAATAACCATGAATTTTATAACTGAAAATTAATAGTTAAAAACTGGTTGAGCAAAGGAAAGAAAACTTACCCCAGCATCAACTGCTACAGGCTTTCGTAAACGAGTTAGTTTAGCTTCAAGTTTAGCAATTGTTTGTTAATTATAGATTGAATGTCATGAATTTTGGACTTGATTAATGTCTCCAAATGCTGAGATATAAAATAAGTTACATAAATACAAAAATAATACATTTTAGTAAAAATGATGCTACAATTATTTTTTATACCTTTGAGAGCATCTTCGCCAGGTGCTCGGAACCCATTTTATTCGCAAGGTGTTTATATTTAGGCTGCTACTTTCTCCACTTATAAAAAAAATAACGAGAAATTCATAATCCGAAATACAAAATAAAAAAAAAAAAACACTCAAGGGGTGAGTCAGATTCTGGATCAAGCGATCTCATGAGGAGGAGGATGGTTAAGGTTGAGATCGAAGATTTTAGAACCGTTCCCCTTAACCTCGCCTTCATTATGGTTCAGATTGATAACAGAGGAAGAGTCTGAGTCGCTCATCATCATGTGGAACTCAATTGCCACAACGGGATGATGATTGTACCCAAACGCAAAGCCACGTGGATCGAGGTTGAGGGTCTAGTGGCGACGTCGCAGTCACGGCTGAAGGACTCGACGGTGCTGCTCTGGCTGGGGGCTAGGGTTCTTAACATTTTTCGAAGGAAGAAGGAAGTTTGTCTTGGCCTTAGGGCTCTGAAACTCTTGTGCTGCAGGGTAGTAGGCACGCGTTGCCTCCTCTGTCGTGTCAAAGGCTCCGAGCCAAATGCGGCTCTTCTTGTCGAGATCTCTGATCTCTACGACGTATCTCCCCCACGAGCCTGTTTCTCACTCCATGAAAATGCACCTCTTTCGAGTCTGACTGGGAAAGAGAGTGAGTGAAGAAGAAGGACAAAAAGTTTAAGAGCAATAGAATGAAAGAACAGGAGCAAAATAAGAGGAATTTTAAAGACGGTTTTTGAAAAATTGGAAAAATCGTCTTTGAACACTTATTTTTAAAAAGGTTTTTCTAGAACCGTCTTTGAATACTTGCATTTAAAGACGGCTTTTCTAAAACTGTCTTTGAACACTTGCTTTCAAAGATGGTTTTTATAAAACCATCGTCATTCATCTCCTTTTATTTACAAATTTGCCACCGCATAGGGTTCTAAGACGGTTTTTAAGCAATCGTCATAGATTTCATATCGTAAAATACTATTTTTCTAGTAGTGAATCAACATTCATAGCTTAGAGATCCATATTTGACAATGCTTTAGTGGCTTATGAAATCATGTGTTATCTCAATTGTAAAAAGTGTGGAAGAACATGATATTTTGCCCTCAAGATCGATATTAGAAAAGCACCTGATCACGTTGATTAGGGATATATCCAGGGTATGTTACTCAGACTTGGATTGCATCCAACTTTTGTCTCTTAGATATGTCAATGCATTTCATCAGTTTGATGTTTTGTCACTGTAAATGATGATGTCGATAGCCCTATTATTCCTAAAAAATGTATCTGTCAAGGGGATCCTTTGTCTACTTTCTGATTCATTATTTGTGCAGAGGGTCTTGCTACTTTGATTAAGAATGCAAAGAGGAGAGGTGACATTCATGGCATAAATATTTGCAAGGAGACACCTAGCACACCCACTTTTGCATATGACTTTTTTCAAAGCACAGTAGAATAAGGCCCTTGCTATCAAACACATTCTTGATTTATATGCAAAAGCTTCATGTCAACAGATCAAACTTCAAAAGTCATGTATCACCTTTAGTAAGAATACTCCTTAGACATGTCGCTCGAATATTGTGATTGCTGTTGAAGTGAATGAATGGTTGGGAGAGGGTAGATACTTGGATTTTCCTTCTCTTGTTGGAAGAAAGAAAAAGTTGATGTTCTCTTTTATTAAAAACAATCTAGAAATTAGTTAAACTCTTTGAAGGGAAAAGCTTTATTAATGGCAGGAAAGGAAATATTGATTAAGTTAATTGCTCAAGCTATTCCTACTTATTACATGAGCATTTGTCTTATTCCCCAATATCTTGGCAATAAGATTCAAAAAATGTTGAATTCGAATTGGTGGGATTCGAGTAGGAGGGACTCCAAGGGGATCAAATGGATGTCGTGGGATAACCTTTGTGTTGCAAAAGAAAATGGAGGTATGGGATTTAGAAACCTAATGGCTTTTAATTTGGCTATGTTGGGAAAACAAGGATGATGATTGTTATTCAATCCTTATGCTTTGCTGGCAAGATTAATCAAAGCTAAATATTATCTATTAGATGACTTCATGGGTTTCTCGTTAGGGCATAATCCATCATACACTTGGAGGAGCTTATTTTCCTCTAAAATGGTCTTGAAAGAAGGTAGTAGGGGGCAAATTGGTGATGGTTCAAATATCAACATTTGGCACGGTCCTTGGTTGCGGAAAGAGAGCAGTTGCAATCCTACATCACCTATTAGTGTGGGTTTCGAAAATTTGAAGGTAGTGGACATTATTAAAGATGACACTAAAAGCTAGAACATGGACCTTGTGAATCAATTATTCAACCTGGAGGGTGCATAATCAGTAATGAATACTCATTTTCTTCCTCAAATTCTCGAAGATAAACTGATCTTGGCACACACTATGGATGGGTCATATTTAGTAAAGAGTGATTGCCATTTAAAGTATGAACTTCAAATCCTAATATTAAGAATTTTAGTAAATATATGAAATCTATTATAAAAAAGACAAAAAATGGAAAGAAAACAATTAAATAACAAATATAGATTCAAACAAATTAAACAATAAAATATATTTTTGAAAGAATTAGATGGAATGATCTTTACTGCACCTTATAATTATAGAAATACTATATCAAATATCAATTTTTCAAAAGATGTTTCACCTGGATCACCTGGCAATGAATGATGAGTGGCAGTTGTTATGGAACCATAAAATTCCTCCAAGAGTGAAAATGACACTATGGAGGGCCTGCTGGAATTGTCTCCCTACAAGAGTGAAAATGAATGCCCCATAACATGTCTTTTCTGTGAGACGTACAAATATGGAGGCAACATGCCATATTCTATCTTCTTGCCCTTTTGCTATTTCATACTGGAACAACATTGGAGTGGGTAAAAGAATTCTCCAGCTTGTTCATCAGGTAGAATCATTTGTTAAGCTTTATTTCCAACTTTTGAAGAACATAGATTTGAGAACTCGAGCTCGTGTCGATGTTATTTTGGAGTTTGTGGAGGAAAAGGGATGAAAAGGTGTGGGATGATAAACTGCTTCAAGATTTCATCATTATTCATTATGGAGATATGTTTTATCAGGAGTGGTTGACAACTTAAAACCTATACCATGATGACTGGAATAAGCCATATGCTCAAACTCGTATCCAATGGATACCTCCGCCAGAAAAAGCTCTTAAATGTAGCATGGGTGCCTCGTTCTTTGAGCAGGATCAATGTACTGCTATTAGCGCTTGTATAAGAGACAACACTGGTACGTTTTTGGTAGCCAAATCAGAATGGAAGAATTTGTGTCTTAAAGTGCTTGAGGGAGAATCTTGGGCTTTATGGTCAGCTCTCACTCTTATGAATGACTTGTACCTCAGCAACATCTACTTTGAATCAGATTGCAAGATCTTTATGGATAAAAAATGGCAAAGGTGAATATATATCAAAAGCGGGTGTCCTCATTTCCAAGTGTAGGAAGTTGCTACTTAATAATCAAACCTTTCATCAAGGTTTTGTTAGAAGTCAATGGTTTTGTTCATAGCTTTGCTAGGGTGGCCCCATCTCATTCTTGCCTTCAGTATGTCTATCATATCCCCTCTTGTATTGTTGCTTTTGTTGGTAGGCCTCCTCAAGTGGGCCAACCACTTTAAATTAAAAAAAAAAAAGAAGCAATACGGGGAGACATAAAAGGACGTTGTGCTGCGCCTCTTTCTTGCTTTTCATGTTTTCATCTTCCGTCGCACGAAAGAAAAGAAAATTTTGCCCACTTTATGGTATTGGTTAGATATCATTTGTTCTCTGTTTTGGATGAAATTTCTAATGTTTTGGGCATTCATCTGGTATACTCATAACTTTATTTCTTTCATATTTTGGCAGAAGCTATATTTACCGTGTTGTGGGTCTCTATTTGGATATTGTTGCATTGTTGATTTCCACTATTTTAAGAGTGATTAGGCATTTATTTGTGAGGTTCTGTTGTAAAAACTCTTTGTTGTACTCTTTGATATTTTACATAGTGGATATTTTTTCTGGACTTGGTCCCATGGTTTTTGTCCCCCACATTGGGGGTTTTCCACGTTAAAACTACTGGTGTACTTCTTGTTGTTATCTCTTTATTTTTCTACACTTTTGAATTTTTGGATTGTCGTATATTACGCTTCTCATAAGTTCACTCAAGCGGGAAAGGTTTTATTTACCACTACATATTTGTAAAAAAATTTCGTTGTGCATACATGCCTTTCCTAACAACTGGCATTAGAGCTTGTTTATTTTTCTGGGAATTGAATGATGGAGCCCAATTATAGTAGAATGATTAGTTTGGATGAAACTAATTACCACAAGTGGAGAGGTAAGATGAAAGATTTACTATTTGTGAAAAAAGTACATTTACCTGTGTTTGCTACTTAGAAACCTAATAATAAATCTGATGAAGAATGGGCTTTTGAGCATGAGATGGTTTGTGGATTTATTCGTCAATGGGTAGATGATAATGTTTTAAATCATATTGCTAATGATTCACATGCCAGAACTTTGTGGGATAAGCTTAAAACCTTGTATGCTTCTAACATTGGGAACAACAAATTGTTTTTGCTGAAACAGACTATGAATTTGAGGTATAAGAAAGGTACTTCTATTTCTGATCACCTGAGTGATTTTCAAGGTTGCTTTAATCAGTTGTCTAGCATGAGTGTAAAATTTGATGATAAAATTTTGGGACTTTGTTTGCTTAATACTCTACCTGATTCTTGGGAAAATCTTCGTGTTACTTTGACTAGTTCTCCTCCTGGTGGTATTGTGACCATGAATTTTGTAAAAACTACTATTTTAAATGAAGAAGTCAGACGATGTACTCAGCAGGCATCTTCTTCACAGGCAAAGATTTTGGTCACTGAAAACAGGGGGAGAAGTACAGACAGGGATCAAGAAGGAGGTCACTGAGGTAAAAGCAAGCGCAGAAGCAAATCAAGGTCTGACCAGAAAACTTATAAGGCAATTATTGTGGTAAAAAGGGTCATGTTCAAAAGTTTTGTTATAAGCTGAAAAAGGATAATAAAGGCAAGTAAGAAAAGAGAACTGATGAGAATGGTGATAGTGTTGCCACTACTAGTGCAGGAGATATTTTGATTGTTTATGATGAGAACTTGATCAGTGTTGCTTGTGATGATTCTAGCTGGGTTGTTGAAGTGGTGCCAGTTTTCATTTGACTTCTAGGAAGGATTTTTTCTCATCTTATACTCCAGGTGATTTTGGTGTGTTGAAGATGGGTAATAGTCATACATCAAAGGTGATTGGCATTGGTACTGTTTGTTTGGAAACCAACATAGGAACAAAGTTGATTTTGAAGAATGTCAGGCACGCACCAGACATCTGTTTGCATCTGATTTCTACTAGTGTTCTAGATGATGATGGTTATTTTAATACCTTTGGTGGTGGACAGTGGAAATTCACTAAGGGTTCCTTGATTGTGGCACGAGGTAAGAAGTTTTCATGTTTGTATTGGATGAAAGCTTCTATTTAGTTGATGCTATAAATGATGTTGACTGTGATAGTTGGTCAGATTTATAGCACAAGAGACTAAGTCACATAAGTGAGAATGGATTGAATTGTTTGGCCAAGAAGAATCTTCTTACAGGTTTGAAATGTGCAAGGTTAGAAAAATGTGCTCATTGTTTGGCTGGGAAACAAAATAGGGTTTCTTTTAAGAGCCATCCTCTCTCCCGAAAATCAGAGGTACTTGAGTTGGTGCATTCAGACCTTTGTGGTCCTATGAGGACTAGGACTTTCAGTGGTGGACCATATTTTGTTACTTTTATCGATGACCATTCGAGAAAGCTTTGGGTTTATGTCATGAAGACTAAAGACCAAGTGCTTTGTGTTTTTAAATAATTCCAGGTTTTGGTTGAGAGGGAAACAGGGAAGAAACTGAAATGTATTTGCATTGATAACGGTGGCGAGTTTTGTGGAACTTTTGATGAATACTGCAGACAGATGGGTATTCGACACCAGAAGACACCCCCCAAGACTCCTCAGCTCAATGGCTTGGCAGAAAGGATGAATAGGACATTGATGGAGAGAGTCATATGTTTGCTTTCTGAAGCAAAGTTACTAGTTTTTTTCTAGGGTGAGAATTTATGTACTATTGCACATGTTAACTTGTCTCCTGTTGTTGCTTTGCAGGCTGATGTTCCTAACAGAGTGTGGTATGGGAAGGATGTTTCCTATGACCATCTTCGTGTTTTTGGCTTTAAAGCATTTGTGTATGTGCCAAAATATGAGAGGTCCAAGTTAGATGTCAAGACAAAGAAATATATCTTCATTGGTTATAGCCGTGATGAATTTGGCTATAGATTTTATGATTTGGTTGGAAAGAAGCTTGTTAGAAGCCGTGATGTTGTTTTTATGGAGGATCAAATCATTGAAGATATTGGGAAGGCAGAGAAATCAAAATCTTTGACTACTGATGATTTAGTTGATTTTTATCCAATTCTTGATATAGATACGCCTGATGTAGCAGATTTTGACAATCATGATGATGCTCTTACTCATGTTACAGATGATCCAGTTGAAAATATTGATAATGATGATGCTCGTTATTCTATTGAATCTGATGTTCCTTTTAGAAGGTCTTCTAGACAGCATTTGCCTTCTACTTATTATTCATCTGATGAATATGTGCTCCTCACTGACAGGGGAGAACCTGAGTGCTATGAAGAGGCTATGGAAAATGAGTATATGAAAGAACGGATTGCAGCAATGGAGGATGAGATGAAGTCTTTGCATGATAATCATACTTTTGAGTTGATCAAGTTGCCTAAGGACATGAAAGCTTTGAAAAATCGGTGGATTTATAGGTTAAAGACTGGAGAAAACAATTTTGTTCCTTGATACAAAGCGAGATTAGTTGTCAAAGGCTATCATCAGAAAAAGAGCATTGATTTTGATGAAATTTTTTCTCCTGTTGTTAAAATTTATTCCATCCAAGTTTTTTTGGTTTGGCAGCCAGTCTTGACTTAGACATTGAGCAGATGGATTGAAACAAGTTGAAGACTTTGAGCAGATGGTTTCATGCATATTACTCGTGATCGAGAAGCCAAGAATTTGTGGTTGTCACAAGAGAAGTACATTGAGAAAGTACTTCAACATTTTCATATGGTTAAAGCTAAAGTGGTAAGTACACCTCTGGCTTCACACTTTAGGATTAACACTAGACAAGTTCCTTCTAGTGATAATGAAAAAGAAAACATGCAATATGTTCCCTATGCATCTACAATAGGAAGTTTGATGTATGCAATGGTTTGCACTAGGCCTGATATGGCCCATGTAGTTGGTGTTGTTAGTCGTTTTCTTTCCAATCCTGGTATTGAGCATTGGAAAGTTGTGAAGTGGATGTTGAGATATCTTTGTGGTACTTCTAATTTGAAACTGTGTTTTGGAATTGAGAAGCCTATTCTTTGTGGTTACACTGATTCTGACATAGCAGGGGATATTAATTCTAGAAAATCTACTTCTGGCTATTTGATTACTTTTGCAAGGGGAGTTGTGGCTTGGAAGTCTAGGTTACAAAAATGTGTTGCATTGTTTACAACTGAGGTTGAGTTCATTGTCATTATTGAGGCATGTAAAGAGTTGCTTTGGATGAAAAAAATTGTGCAGGAACCTGGTTTTGAGCAGCAGAGGTATATTTTATTTTGTGATAGTCAAAGTGCTATTCACCTTGGCTAGAATCCTACTTTCCATGGTAGATCTAAACATATTGATCTGCGATATCATTGGATACGTGATGTTTTAAATTCTAAGTTATTGGAACTTGAAAAGATTCATACAGATGATAATGGTTCTGACATGATGACAAAGACACTACCAAAGGGGAAGTTTGAAGCTTGTCGATTTATTGCCGGTTTGGCATTTGCCTCAACTTGAGTCTTAGGGGGAGTTTCTTGGTGGGCCTCCTCAAGTGGGCCAACCACTTTAAATTAAAAAAGAAGAAGAAGCAATATGGGAAGAAATAAAAGGACGTTGTGTTGCGCCTCTGTCTTGCTTTTCATGTTTTCATCTTCCATCGTCACACGAGAGAAAAGAAAATTTTGCTCACTTTGTGGTATTAGTTGGATACTCATTTGTGCTCTGTTTTGGATGAAATTTCAGCCAATTGTTCCTAAAATTGTGGGCATTCATCTGGTATACTCAAAATTTTATTTCTTTCATATTTTGGCAGAAGCTATGTTTACCTTGTGGGTCTCTATTTGGATATTGTTGCATTGTTGATTTCCACTATTTTAAGAGTGAGTAGGCATTTATTTGTGAGGTTCTGATATTTTTTACATAGTGGATTTTTTTCTGGACTTGGTCCCGTAGTTTTTGTCCCCCACATTGGGGGTTTTTCACGTTAAAAATGTTGGTGTACTTCTTGTTGTTATCTCTTTATTTTTCTGCACCCTTGAATTTTTGGATTATCATATATTACGCTTCTCATAGGTTCACTCAAATAGGAACGGTTTTATTTACCATTACATATTTGTGTAATGTTTCCACTGTACATACGTGTCTTTCCCAACAACTTTGATTTGTAATGAAATGTCATAAGTTTATTCTGTAAAAAAAAATTAATGGTCATGTAATTATAATTAATTATTGGTATAATTTTTAATATAATTATTATAAAAATCAATAAATTTATCACACATAATATTTATTTTGCAAATCATACATAATAACTTATGATTAAATAATAATATCAAATTATTTTATAATATCAAATTATCAATTCATACTAAACACAAAAAAAGTTACCAATGCATACACTATTTTTCATCTTTATTTAAACACACTAAATAACCTATGTCATTGAAATGGGCAAAAGAACCCAAATAATACATTTTTAATATAAATTTACCAATTTGGGGCATTTCTGAAACATAATACAAATTTGGGGCAGACCTGGGCAATTGAACACGTCCAGGCTGGGCTGGAGTGGTCACGCCCAGATTAAGCGTGACCAGTCACGCCTAATCTGGGCATGACCACTCCAACCCATGCTGGACGTGTTCAGCTGCCTATAAATGCCTTCCAAAAGTTACTTTTTACCATTTGTAACATTTCACCTTCTCTCTAAAGCTTTCTCTAGTCCATCTCTCTAGGATTTGTGAGAGATTTTCCTCTGCAGCGAAGCTCTATCAGTTTGTGGGTGATATACGTGTGTTTAAGCTCTGCGAACAAGTAAGTAAATTTATTATTCATGCATATTATTTAAAATGTTATATTATTAAATAATAGAATTGTTAGGGTTGTACGAAATTGTTAGCAAATGTTAGGTATTATTATATTTGTAGAAAACTGTTAGGTATAATTAGTGTTGTTGATGATTTAGGCGTAGGGTATTGATCTGCATGATTTAGGGTTTAGGGTGTAGGATTTAGGGATTAGGGTTTTGGGGTAATGGTTTAGGGTTTACAAAACCTAGGGTTTAGGGGTAATTGGTTAGGGTTAGGGTTGACAAAACCTAGGTTTAGGGTTTAGGGTTTACAGGTAATGGTGTAGTGTTTACAAATGTTAGGGGTTAGTGCTGACTGAATGTATGGTTTAGGGTTTAGAAAATTTATTGTTTAGGGTTTAGGGTTTGGTAAATGTAGGGTTCGAGGTCCAAGGATTAGTTGTTAAATTAAAATGATATGACAATGTTTTGTTAGTTCAATTTTAAGGTTTAGGTTTTACAAAGTTAGGGGTTTAGGGTTTACAAAATGTAGGGTTTAGGGTTGACATAAATGAGGGTTTAGGTTTAGGGTTCACAAAATTTAGGGTTTAGGGTTGACAAAATTGTTGGTTTAGGGTTCACAAG
>PYAF01004485.1:665780-693455 GCA_007407185.1 Glycine tomentella
ACTATTAAAATTAAATATGTTTAATATTAATTTATAAATATTTATAATTTGAAAAAAATAATAATAATTCTTGATTAATGATACATGTAAAATGATGTTTACAAACTTAACTAAATAAAGTTAGTGTCTTAATGATTTTTTTTTTTAAAAAAGGTCATGAATCGTAACAAGATTTTTTTATTTTATATTTTATTTAACACATTGTTACATAAATGTTATGTCAATAGTTTATATAAAAGTCACATCATCACCAATATATCACATCAAAATTAATTTTTAACTTTGGACAGTCAACCAACTGACAAAAAGATCTACTTATTCTAAAAAATAGGAGAACTAAATGTCTTAATTTATAAATAAGAATACCAAAATCACAGTTTTAAAATTATAAAGAATCAAAATTACAATTTAACATATTTTCTTATATAACAGTTTTTCAAACAATTAAAATTGTTTAATTGAAAAAGAAAAGTCAACCAAAAAGAATTGGTTTACTATTTTTTAAGTAAGTAAACACAATCAACCACATATTGGATTGAAATTATAGTTGAAAAACTCGATTTGCCCCGATCCAACTAGGACCCGGTGGTATAACCAGGCCAATTTAGCTATTGGACCGGTCATGCATCTGGCCTGAAATGATTCAGTCAAACTCAGCCGATTTTGAGTAAACCTAACAACCCGGGTTGGGATTTTCACATTAAAAAAAAAAAAAAACGCTCGAAACGACATAGTTTTGAATTAACCCTAACATTGAGTCTCGACCCTTCTTTTCTTCACACTCATCTTCAGTCTTGACTCTTCTCTTCATCTTCACGATCACGATCTTCCCTTCTCTTCCTCTTCACGCTTGTTGTCGCACCATCGCACTGTAAGTCATCGCGCCACCACACTGCAAGCTCTTGCACAAAGCTCGTCAAGCCAACGCACCAGGTCTGCGACTTGCCAGTTTTCGTCGCACCTGGGTCCCATTTTCGGTGAGTTTTATGCTTTCGCACATGGTTTATATAGGATAGTGAAAGTTTTAGGATTTAATTGGTTTCATTAGGAATTTTTTTTGGTTGATTCATGGTGAAAATTGATGTAATCCGAGGATGGTAATTTGGAAGCCATTGGATGGGTTTAAGGGTCAACTTCGAGGCTATTAGAAAGCTGTGAATAATACCTATGAGACTATGACATTAGAAATTTTTTGGTATGGAGAAAATTAAGCAAGAAATAACTAAGGTTTTGGTCTTCATTTTCTTTTTAGTTTTTTTTTTTCAAATTTTATCTGCATTATTTGAGAATTTTGGTTGACAAATTATTAAGTTGGTTGAAGTCTTAATTGTTAGAATGCTCTCTACATGATATGTTTTGTGTCATGTTGAATTTCTAACAAGTTTTACATTTTCTTCAAGTGATTGACAATGGATGACAGAACAACTTTTTTTTATATATTTTGACGAAAGAAATATAGTATCATAGTAATGTCATTAGTAGCAAATAGGAAATAGCAAACAATTCTTCTTCATCATTGTTGATTCCTTTTCCAACTATTACTAAGAGGCAAGAGTAGGAGAGATGTGAGCAAGATGATAGGAAGTCTTGATGATTTGTATGTATTTGTTGAGTTTGAGAGAGGACGAGAAACTTACCTATTCAATCTCAATCATAGTAATGTTTGCTTTGCTAAAACTAGGTTAAAGTCTACTTATTGAAATGCAATATTACAAAAATGGGGCTTATCATTCTTCAAAATTATTTGTGTCCTGTTGTAAGGAGTTTGCTAATTCTCTTCTCGTGGAAGCAACGCTTGAATTTCTCATCATCAATAAGAAGAAACTTCTAACTTTCTTCCCTAACTTACATATAATTTTGATTTTTTAAATATATATTAGATCAATTATTAACCCACCAATTGAATCATTAATCCACTTATTCATTATTTCAATTGAATTAATGATCAAACCGAATCTTATAAGATTTGATTAAAATGTTGAAGCATGTGCTTCAGACTAGTGTTGATTGGTGGTGTGCTCATATTGGCCCTTTTCTGTCCATAAATTCTATCAAAACATACTAAAGATGATTGGGATTGGTAACGAATTCAATATTTCATTACTTTTAAGCCATTGATTTACATAAAAAATAGATAGATGGTTGCAATTCACTAATGCATCACCTGCAACTTATTCATTGGGTTACTTGATTAATTTATGCATAAATTAAAATTTTCTTATATGTTAAAATTAATTTATATAGAAATAAAATTAGTTTTTGAAGAAATTAAATGAGAGAATTTTTATAAATTGACTTATGATTAGTTTTAAATTATGAGACAAATTTGATTTATTTTATCTTTCACATGTATAAGTTTCTTTGATTACATAATTAGTATGACGTTTATGAGGATTGATCTGATTGATATATTGATCCAGGAAATTGTAGAATTGCTTACTCAATCATTATGGATTTATAATTGAGAATTTTTTCAATGGTAAGTGACATGATTTGGGAGATTATGGAGTATGATAATGGCAGTTGAGAGTTGAGGTCATTATGATTAGAACCTTGAAGTCAAGATTGTCTTATACATGAAGTAGATTGTCGTATCATGATCCACGGAAATATAAATTAATAATTAATATTTAAAAAATCAATTATATTTTAAGAATTTTAGGACCATTTCTTAAAAAATAAAATTTTAGGACCCACAAAAAATAAGCAAAAATATTTTAAAATCAAAATTAATATTTTCATATAAAGCTTTTGAGAATTCATTAGTATAAAATTGGTAAAAACTTTATACAATGGTGAGTAAATTATACTGATTATCATGTTTCATGAAATTACACAAACTTTTCTTCTTTTTTTTTTTTATTCCTTCGTTAACCCCCTAGTTGTTTACAATTTTTAAGTTTCTATATTACTATTTTTATTTAATTGAATTGATTTAGTTTATGAAGTATTCATTTGACGAGATTAGTTGTCGATTCTTTTTTTTTTTTTTTATTCAGTAACATGTGTCGATTCTAATATAGCTGGCCTAATAAACTCAACTAAAATACAGATTCTTTTATAGAAGGAGCGAAGGACGAAATTGACAAACGACATGAGATAAGAAGCATCAAATTAATCATTAATTGTTTTTTTTATTTGATTTGATTTTTGTTAGACAAGAACAACAACAAAACCGCCGGGGTGTGTGTGACCTGTTATCGCAGGTTGTTTTGGGGTGTGAGACCTTATCTGCTTAAGCACACTCCCTGTTGAACTGCACCTACCTCTGATTAGGTGAGTCATCACTCCGATTCTCTTCACACCAAAGATCCATGATTTCTTAATTCCCACCTCACTCACTCATTCAAACAACACCTTTTTTTATTTCTTTCTCCTCTGTTTCTCTCTCACTGCTCTGCATTCTGGTGGCATCACAGAGAGAGACACAGTTGAGTGAGCCACCACCTTCTCCAATTCTTCTACTTTCTCTCCAATTCTTCAAAAGGGTTGTCTCCAATTCTTCAAAAGGGTGAGACTTTGAAGGAGTAAAGATGGTTGGTGCTATGAAAGCAGCGATTGGAGACGCAGTGTTGACTTTCATGTGGGTGTTCTGTTCCTCTGTGTTGGGAATTGCTTCTGGGTACATAACCAATGCCCTTAACCTTCAACACATCACCTACAATGGGTTCCCTTACGCTTCTTTTCTTGTCACCACTACCCTCGTTTTTGTTCTTGTTTTTCTTTTCACCATCATCGGCAATGTTCTTGGTGGGGCCAGCTTCAACCCCACCGGCACTGCTTCCTTCTACGCCGTTGGTCTTGGTTCGGATACGCTCTTCTCAATGGCGCTTCGGTTCCCTGCGCAGGTTTGTTGCTTCCCTTTTGTGGCCAAAAGGGTCTTTTTTTTTTTTTTTTTTTTTTTTTTTTTTTTTTTTTTTTTTTTTTTTTTTTTTTTTTTTTTTTTTTTTTTTTTTTTTTTTTTTTTTTTTTTTTTTCCTTTTTGTTCTCTCTTTTCTCTTTTCTCTGTGTTGTATTGCTTTTAAATGAAGCTTTTTTGCTCTGTCTTTTTGGCCTTGCTTTTTTTCTTTTTGATCTTTTGAGGATGTTTGTGGTGGGTGGATTATGAAAAGATGAAACTTAGATACAGGTTGTGTTTTATGCTATGTCTGGTTTGGGTGGACAGAAAGGAAGTTTTGAAATTTGAATTGGAGAGAAAGTGAAAAGAAGGAAAATTTTGGGGCCCTATACTTTTGTGTTCATTCCCTGTTTTCACTTTCTGTTTTTAGTCTTAATTTACAAAACTGTTTCCTTGTTTTCAATCTGTTTCACGTACAAATCTTTGAAAATAAAGTAGTAATCTTGTAAATTAAAAGTGAAAACAGGGAATGAAAAGAACAGTAAACATGCACTTGAATTTTTGTTTTTTGAATTAATTTTTTTTTTTCACTTTCTCTCTACCTAAACAGCTATATACATGTTATTTGGCTTTTTCTTTTCTCTTTATTTTGTTTCCTCCTATCCAAACATACTATTAGTACTGTTTTCGGATCAGAATTGAAGTTTTATTTTAGTAGTCTGCCTAATAAGGATTTGCATTAGAGGTTCAACATAAGTTATTGAAGCAAAATTTCAATTTTGATGGGAGAATAGTGTTATTCTCTCTCATTAGAATTGAATTTTCATTTTAGCGGCCAGTGCTCGTTTGCGCGCACGTGAACCAACCCAACAAACAAGGAAAGGAATCTGCCTGATAAGGATTTGGATTAAAGGTTCATTATTGGTTAATAGAGGTGAAAATTCAAATTTGACAGAAAAGTAGCACCAAAAATGCCTTAGAAACTGCTTCTAAGTTTTATTCTGATATGAATTGTGCAAGGAATTTTTGATGGATGGTTGAGTTGTGAACAGGCAGCTGGTGCTGCGGGTGGTGCAATGGCAATTATGGAAGTGATTCCTGCAAAGTACAGGCACATGATTGGGGGGCCTTCTTTGAAAGTGGATTTGCACACTGGGGCTGTCGCTGAAGGGGTGTTGACCTTTGTGATTACCTTTGCTGTTCTCCTCATCTTCCTCAAGGGCCCTCGTAGTGACTTGTTGAAGACTTGGTTACTGGCCACCGCAACTGTAGTTTTGGTCATGGTTGGATCTGCCTACACAGGGCCTGCCATGAATCCTGCCAATGTGAGTGATTACCGTTCTTAGCATTTGTATTTTTGTTTTTTTGTGTATGAATTGTATGTGTTTCTTGATTTGTCTTTTGCATTGTCACTAGGCTGATTTGAAATAAGTTAGATGTCGAGATTGTTCAGACATTTTAGTCCATGGGACTTTAAAAGTCATTCATTTTAGTCTGTTTATACTTTATTTTCTGTTATCGCTTTGTACCAAATACTATAGGACTAAAGTGAATGACGTGGTTTTTAAAATCTCAGCTGCTAAAACGCATGACCTGTACAATTTCAAGGACTAATCTGGGGTTTACTCAATTATCATCATTTCTTGTCTTTTTTTTTTCAGTTAAATATTTTTTAACAATTTCTGCCTAGGATTTGTTGTCCTTCTAAGCATTCTGGAGTTTAACTTTTCTCCCAGGCCTTTGATTATGAGAAATATGCTTTGTTTTTGTAGTTTTATTCAACTATTGAATATGTCGATCATAAGTATGCTGCAGCTATTCTTCTCACCTCTCTGCCCCATCTTTAATATGTTATATGATGTCAAATCCTGTTGAACACCTGCATAGTTCCTACAGTTTTGGTGTTCTATAAATAAAACAAAGTACTTACAGAAGATAATGCTACTGACATTATATATTAACTTTTTATATTGCTCTCTTATGTGACATGTTTTTTATATTTCTCAACATTCCTGGATTAAGACAGAGTTCAATAATAAATTTTATGGTTTACAAGTTTGCTTATTTCTTTTTAATTGTTGTGAAGGTTGTAAGCACAAAAAAGTGGGAGACATAATAGAAATTGATATAAAACAGAGACTTAGTTGCTGTCTCGTCTATTCCTACTGTTTCTCTTTGTATTTTTGTTTTCTTCTATATGCCAAATATGTCCAACTCTGTGTTAAATAATGTATCAAGTTGTGTCAAATGCAAATTTACAATATGGCTGAATATTATGAGCCAAAGAACTATAATCATACTCATAGTTATCAATCGCAAGCTATAGTACCACTATAGCGGCATTGTGGCTATGGGCAGCTCAAGGAAGCTCATTACATTGCAGCTCACTGTCATGCCTAAAGAGGCCAGAACCACAGCTGCTATATCAGCCACCGTTGCAACTGAATGGAAAACCCCTTTTTTGGCCCCTTGAATGAGGTTGTTTCGTGCTCAGGTGCTGTTTAAGGGGGGCAGTCTTAGAAATGCACCCCCTTTTATTTCATCAGAACACAAACCCTATTTTCTCATTCGCACTCCTTTGAAGACTAAATCATTCACTACTCCCGGTATTTTCTCTCTTCGATGCAAACCACCTGACCCAGGGCTCTAAGCTGCATTCTTGCCAATCCAAATCTATAGAATCATATGA
Source organism: Glycine tomentella (assembly GCA_007407185.1). Lineage (NCBI taxonomy): Eukaryota > Viridiplantae > Streptophyta > Magnoliopsida > Fabales > Fabaceae > Glycine > Glycine tomentella. The sequence continues at coordinate 672,308 of PYAF01004485.1, forward strand.
TTTTCATCTCCATTGCTTTGTAGGATAGATTTGAGATACCTAAATTGGGTAACTTGTGGTATAGTATAATCACCAATATTCACCTTCAAGGCAGTGCTAGCTTGCATTCCATATAATCTGTTTTACTTGTGCTCAAACAGAAATTTTATTTCCATATAATCTTTAGCAGAAGAGAGGGCGAGCCCTGACACAGCGGTAAAGTTTTGTGCCTTGGTGACTTGTTGGTTATGGGTTCGAATCCGAAAACAGCCTCTTTACATATGCAAGGGTAAGATTGTGTATAATACCCCTCCCCCTTACCTTCATATAGCTAGGAGCTTCTGGGCAATGGGGTACATAGTTTCTTTTTTTTTTTTTTAATCTTTAGCAAAAGGCATGCATTGAGGCACTGGCTCTTGGATATGTCGAGTAAGAACATCCTAATCAAGGAAAAAAGATATGGGTAGTTAACCCTTGGTGTGAACCTATAGTTACAAGGAATTCCTTTGTGGCCATTCTTGTCCTGTTATATGAATCTTTTTGTGTCCTAATATGAGGAACATGAACTCCCCTCTTCTCTAGGTCCCATGGAATTACTTCTTATAACCTTGTCAAAGGCCATTTTAGGGCAATGAAAACCATGTGTAGATCTTTTCACTTTCATTGACACCTCTCTATCAAACCTTGCATTGCGAAAGGTATATATACCGGCCAAGCATACAACCAAATTGTTTCTCTGAAATGTGAATCTCTTATCTTGATCTCCAATTTGTTACTCTCTCTTGTATTTTCATAGTGTGGCTAGTAGTCTTAATCACTTTGTAGTTAGTACAATTCTGTAGTTCCCTTTTCTTAGACCTTATAATCCCGTTAAGCAACTTTGTGAGCATATTTATACCTTTATCCCCCTGGCACTTCCATACTTCGATAGGTATATTATCTAGTCCAGCCACTTTTCCACTGTCCATCCACTTTAGTGTTTCTTTTACCTCAAATTCCTGAATTTTATGATCGATAGATATATAATTTTGGCCCTCCACTGTAATTTTAATCAAAGAGCCCATTAAAGTTGCATTTCCTTCATTAACTTGTAAAATCACCTTTCCATCATTCCTAAGTATCTTGTTCTGTGACTGACACTTTACACTCTTCGGCCTTATGCAAAAATTTTGAACCATTTCTCAATTTGTGTCATCATTCCATATTTCATATATTTCTTACATGATTGCAATATTTCTCTGGTGATAACATTTGTACCATTATTCCTACTGCATTTCCTCCTCCATTATAGTTTAGCACTAATTTGACTTTCTCATCCATTAGTTTGGCTCCTGAACTCTTTTAAAGTGAAAGAGAATGAGATCACGGATTTGAAATCTGTCGGCCATTGTATGCTAAAAGTAGATTCAAATGGGATTCACTCCGGTTGATAAAACTCTCAAGACTAAGTATGAACATCTTTTTCTTTTCCTGCCTCTGTGCACTGCGGTATCAATAATTGTTCTCTCTTCTTCCTTGTTATCTTTATTAGATGCTCCTTGCTGAATTACTCCATTCATTTTTTAGCTGTTTATTGGTTGCTCAGCATCAACAGCTTCCTTAAAATATCATGAGTATTATGATTGTCATGGTTGATCTGCACTTGAAACGGGATCACATGCCTCCTTGTCACAACAAAAGGATTACATGTTGATCTATGTTAAATAAAATAGTCATCAAGTTACGCAAATATTCAACCAAATTGCATTTTCTAAATTTTGAGTCAATATAATGGAAGTACTCTTGTGTGAACTAGAATCTTGATTATGTACCCGCTTGCTAGATTTCATCCAGTCATATTTGGAACATGAAGAGATTTCACTCTTTGACTGTCCTTTTTCAATACTATCTATTACTGTGTGAAATATCAAGCAGGCCGCACTAAATAACATTGATCTACTGTCTATATTAGTGGTGCCAACATGAGATTTCACCTAATTGAGTGTCGAAAAGAATGTCAAAGTGAGTTATGGTTCGTATGAATCAAAAGGACAGTAATATAGACAGTAGATCAATGTTATTTAGTGCGAAACATGATATTTCTTAATTAGTAAGAAACATGATATTTCTTACCCATCTTTCATATTGTTTCTAGTACGAATACAAATAATGGAGAAGCAAATTGGTGGCTTGCCTTGAAATAGTCAAGGTGAACTTTTTCATAGCTTGACTCCAAATTGTCGTCTTAAAATCAGAATTTGGTGTTACTCATTGAATTGTAACTTGTTTCTTTGATATTCCTATTATTTATTCCTTTGAAGTTCCTATAGTTTATATATATCTTCTCTTGTTTTTGAATCTTCTGATGTTAATTTCAGTTTGATTAGGTTCTAGACTTAGAGATGCCAATGAATAACTTTGTGATCGGTTATTGTCCCTGCAGGCTTTTGGCTGGGCATACTTAAACAACTGGCACAACACATGGGACCAATTCTATGTATACTGGATTTGCCCCTTCACCGGAGCAATATTGGCTGCTTGGCTGTTCCGTGCCATCTTTCCCCCACCTCCACCACCAAAAGTAAAACAGAAGAAAGCATGAAGAGGGATAGTAGATTTGGTTCGTCATGTCAATTGTTAAAGCCGATCAAAAAAAATGTCAATTGTTAAACCCCATGCTACTGCATTAAGAACCCTTTTTTTACTTTATATACTTTCTTCTTCATTCTCTCTTCTGTTTCTTAACTCAACCTTTCAGCTTATAATTAAACAAGTTCCCTTAAGTACAAAATCAGATGTGAAATGTTCGTGTCAAATTAATGGGTTTTGTTTGGCCCATAAATTCAGTATCCGCTTAGAAGAAAAAAAAGTGTAGAATTTTAGTATCTAGATTGGATTCCGATTTGATTCACATTAATATTATTCCTTTCAGCCAAAATCCAATTCTGTTTTGTGTGAATAAACGTTGGATTGTTTGTTTGATTGACTTTAGCATAGTAATTTTTTGTTTCTTTTCTTAATATGAGGAAGGATTAAAGTGAACTAAACTAAGCGCATGTTTGATTTCACGTTTGTTCTAAATGTGGTTTTCATGTTTACTAGAAGCTATTAATTATAGCAGGTTTTCAAACATGCTTTAAAAGCCTGATTTTTTTTTTTTTTTGAAAGCTGCAAAAGCAAAAGGTTTGGCCTTTCTGTAAATGTGTGTTGAATGCCGTGTTGGTTTAACTGATAGTGCCTTTGGATATATGTCGTGTGGGTTTCAAATCAATTCCTGTCCACAATTGATGCAGAATCTTAAAATGACAGCTTTTTTTCTCATCTGAAATGCACGTTATGGGTTATTGGATGGGAAACCAAACACCCTTAAACTTAAAACAAACAAGTACTAAGATTCTAAAAACAATGACTTAGTGCATGGTGTTTTAGAGAGGGTAAATGTATATAAATTTATTCTCACCAGCAAAGAAATCATTTTAGGATTTTGGTAGTGTTTGGTTGGGGTAAAAAAAAAAAAAGAAAGAAAGTGAGAGGAATGAAAATGAAAAAAATGGAAAGTAAAATTGTTTGATAGAGATGAAGAGAGGTGGAATGGGAGAAAATTTTTAAATTGAAGTTATGTAATAGTAATAAAATTAAATTAAATTAAATTAAATGAAACATTTGTCTAATTCCAATTTTATCCTTTCTTTTGGCTTCATTACTTTTTCTTTTACTTGTACAATTGTATATAATTCTAAAAAAAAAGTATAGGTCGTGCATAATCAAATATGGAGTGAATGCAAGGTTGGCAGCCAAAATGAATGCAAGAAATAAATTAAGGTTTGCAGTGAAAATACCTTTATAGGATGAATTAAAAATTGCCCCTTATGAGTGTGCGTATCCCACGAGTGTAGTAGGGTCAAATTTGGGACGCGCTCGATTTTTTCTGTTTACCACATTCGAATATGCACCATGCATATTCGATTTTGCTCAACATAACCGAATATGGCTGCAAGATATCCGATTTTGAAACAAAAATAGCTCTCTCGCTCTTTCTGTGCGTTTCCCTCAAGAGAAGAGGGTAATTTTGTAAACACCCCAATTTCTGTACCTTTTCTTCACAAATCGCTTCACTTTTGTGAAGAAATGCGAATCGGTGAACCCCATATTTTTCATACAAAATTCACTGATACTTTCAACTCAAACGAATAGTGGAAAGCTAAAGTTTCTCTCCTTTTTATAGATCCCATGACTTTCATCACTCTTCTTTCTTTGGAAATAAGTAGAGCCTTAGTTTTGAACTTAATGTTGAATATATTTAATATATATATATATATTCAAATAATAATATGTTCATATACAAGTCTAATAAATTAATGCATGATTATATGAGTCTATATGAGCTAGAGCAATATTCCAAATTTGATGTTTCTTGGTGTAATACTTCAAGCATTCAAAACTAAACTCCTCTCTCAAACCCCTTACCTCCAACAATCTTGAAGTATTATCTTCGTGTATCAGATTTGAACGAGTAAGGTATTGTTTCGAAGATTTCATCGAGAGAAACTCAAGGGTGTGATCACTTCCATGTTTTGACGGAAGGATTGATCGTGATCTGAGTTTGAAAACTCTACCGTTGCAACCTTTGAATCTAGACCCTGAAAATTCAGCCAATTTCACGAGTTGAAACCTTGTGGGTTTTGTTCTACTTGTCGAGACAATCGTTTAACTGGTCACTTGCGTAAAATGAAGGTTAGACGAAAGAGATATAGCCATTGGAAGTTTCTGCAGTTTTCCGACGACTTATTCATTTTCCGACGACCAATGACTTTCCAGTGAGCTTTTAGCAAGTCTTTGACCACCAAAAATATTTATTCCTAATGTTTTTGGGCTTTTCAGGTTCATTTTTGGAGTCAAATTTGACAAATTTCACCTCTAAAGTGCCGTTTTTTGAAAAGTTTGAAGATTTGGTATACTTTGGAGGATTTTAAGGTGCACTCTTTCTAACTATTATACTCTAATTAAAATGGCAAAACATAGCTCCTATGATATCATAAAGCTGAAATATTTTGATAATCTCTTTGTTGATCTTGTGTTGAGTAAGCTACTTGCTGAATGAAATTCTTTTAAGACTAACATGCACAGACTAAAAAAATAGACTAGGTTGGATGAATTAAAAAGGTATATTCATATTGAAGATCAAAACATTTGTAGGAAGAGTTTGGAACAAGTAGGACAACAAAAGTCAGTTGCCAACTTAGTTTCACATTCCTATAAATCTCAGAAAAAGTCCAAGTCACCAAAAGGTGAATCTTCTTCATAGTTAGAGGCAAAAAAAATTGTCTTCAAGAAGAAGAAGAAGGACAAGTGCCATAACTGTGGGAAGTGGGGTAACTAGGCAACAGAGTGTAAGTTACCAAAGATGTCAAAGAACAATACACCACAAACTGAGGCTAATATGCTAATTAGTGAATTTGAGCCTCAAGCCTTCATTGGAATGATGAATAATGGAAAGGTCAATGTCTCTTCTGAGTGGTGGTTGGATAGTGGTGCTACCTGTCATGCAACAAAAGATGAGAATTTACTCACTGAGGTCATAGAAGTGAAAGACACCGTGAAAAATTGTAATGGTGGTGAGGTAGAGGTGACTCATGCTGGAACTGTTAATTTGGTGTTTTCTTTAGGTAAGTTACTAACTTTAAAACATGTTAAAGTAATATCTTTACTTAAAAGTAATTTGTTATCTATGAGTTTACTTGATAAAGCTGGTATGTCTCTTTCAACTATGAATGATAGAGTAACTTTATATATTAATTCATGTTACTTCGGTTGTGCATTTATGATTAATGGCATGTATAGATTGAATTTAGATACTGATAGCATAAACCATGTTAGTTCTACTTTGATTGATCCAAAATTATTACATAATAAACTTTGACATGTGAACCATAGGAAAATGCAACATTTATCTAAAACTCACGACATTCCATTAGATACTTCTATTCGATTTGACAAATGTGAAGTGTGTGCACAAACTAAGATCACTAGAAAACCCTTTAAGTCGGTTTCTAAAAGCACAACACTTCTTAAGCTAATACATTATGATCTTTGTGACTTTAAAAACTATGTTATTAGAGGGGGTCGGAAGTACCTAATCACTTTCATAGATGATTTTTCTAGATATTGTCATGTTTATTTGTTGAAATTAAAAAAATGAGGCTTTTGAAAAGTTTAAGATTTTTAAATCTATAGTTGAATACTTAATTTGAAAATTAAGAGGTTTAGGAGTGATAGAGGATGAGAATATCCAATGACTGGGTTCAAGGAATTTTGTGTTTTGGAGGGCATAATACTTGAAACTATTGCTCCTTAATCACCCCAATCAAATGGTGTTGCCGAGCATAATAATAGAACTTTAATCGAAATGTTAAATTCTATGTTACTTACAGCTGGCATGCCTTCCTCCTATTAGGGAGAAGCTGTTTTAACTGCTAATCACATCTTAAACAGGTTGCCGCACTCTAAATCGTTTAAGATACCTTATGAGATATGGCACAAACGTCCTTGTAGATATGATACCCTTAAAACTTGGGGTTGTGTTGCCTATGTAAGGATACAAGATCCTAAATGGCTTAAGATGGGACCTAGAACCATTACTTGTGTATATCTATGTAGTGTAGAAGATATTGTTGCATATAGATTTTTGGATCTATCTACTAACACCGTGATAGAATCTAAAGATGCAGAATTCTTTAAGTACAAGTTTGTTAGCAATCTTGACTTGAAGGTTGTTGGATCTACAAATATGATTTCAGAATCTCTTGTAGAATTTGTAGCCTGTCCTTTTGACACTAATCTCACACAACTGGCTATTGGACCAATTCTAGTTAGAAAATCTACAAGAGATAAAGTTTCTAAAAGTTTTGGTGAGGACTTTGTCACTTACCATATAGAGGATAATCCATTCTCCTATCAAGAGACAATGAGATCAAGGGAATCCTTACTGTGGGCAGAAGTCATAGATGATGAAATGAGTTCTTTGCCACAAAATCACACTTGGCAGCTAGTCAATTTGCCAAAAAGGGTTAAGGCTATAGGCTATAAGTGGGTATTAAAGAAGAAATTGAATAGTGACAGATCAATAGCTAGATATAGAGCATGTTTAGTAGCTAAAGGCTTTAAACAACAAAGTGGAATATACTTTTTTAACGTTTATTCACCAATATGTCATTTGTCAACTATAAGAATTCTTTTTGCTTTGGCATCTATTGAACACTTTTTAGTGAATCAAATGGATGTAAAGACAACTTTCTAAAATAGAGAATTAAATGAAGAAATCTACATGGAACAACCTGAATGGTATGTTATGAAAGGCCTTGAGAAAAACGTTTGTAAATTGAACAAATCTTTGTATGGTCTTAAACAAACACTTACGATGTGGCATCTTAAGTTTGACAAGGTGGTAAAGAGCTATGACTTTCAGTCCAGTTATTCAGATATATGTTTTTACTATCGTTTCATGTCAAATAAGATAGTCATCATATGCTTGTATGTTGATGGCATGTTAATTCTTGGCTACAATCATTCTATAGTGAGTGATGTGAAAACCACTTTAGCTAAAGATTTTGACATGAAAGATCTTGGTATTTCTAATACCATTCTTGGTATGAAAGTAAGCTTTGAAAGGCAAGTTATCTCCCTTAGTCAAACTCATTATATTGAGCAGCTACTTTCTACCTGGGGATACAGTGAGTGTAAACTGAGTGAGACACCATATGATTATAAGAAAATATTGAGTCCTAATGAAGGGACCAGTGTAGATCAGTTAAAGTACTCAAAATTGATAGGTAGTCTTATGTATGCTATGAGTTGCACTAGACCTGACATAGCCTTTGCAATTGGCATGTTGAGTCGTTTCACTGGTAATCCTAGTAAAGAGCTTTAGGATGCCCTCAGTAGACTGATGAGATACCTTAAAAGTACTAAAGATTATGCTCTATGTTATTCTGGTTATCCTCCAATTGTGGATGAATATTTTGATGGCTCATGGTGTTTAGAAATTGGAAATAGTAAATCCACCAGTGGATATGTATTCACTCTGGGTGGAGCTGCTGTTACTTAGAAATCCAAAAGACAAACTTGTATTGCATTGTCATCAATGGAATCAGAACTTTTTGCTTTAGCCTCAACTGATGAAGAGGCAGAGTGGATAAAAAATCCGATTATGAATATTCCTTTTACTAGACTAAGGATTAATTCTTTAAGTTTATTTTGTGATAATCAAGCAGCAGTTCAAGTCGTAAAGAATGCTCTCTTTAATTCAAAGAGAAGACATGTGAGACTGAGACATGCGTTGTTGAATTATTTGAGAGAACAAGGAGTTATCGCCTTGGTCGATGTGAGATCGAAGGATAACATGGCCGATGCTCTCACAAAAGGTTTGTCTAAAGATCGATTATTCAAAACAGTGGAGGAAATGGGGTTAAAGACTATGTAGACAAGTCTTAATTATCATTTACTTACCTTTAATTGTGTGTTTTGAATTATCGAATCTTCCTTTGCTGGCCAAATGATAAGCACAACTTATATGTTTCATCAATGGTCGTGGTTGCTAACTATTTTGAAAAGGGTGAGTTATCTCATTCCAAACTTGATGAAATAATTTTAATCTAATTCAAAAGTTATATATGGGAAGTTTGTGTCATTCCAAACTTGATGATACAATTCTACCAGGTTGGCCTATCTTTTTGGTTAAATGATCTCATTCCAAACTTGATGCCAGATTATTTGACTTTAAGGAATTAATAACTGTGACATTCCAAATTGAAACATAGAAACAATTGATTATATAAGAAGTCTATTAGTTTTGTTCTTAATTGAAACTTGACATTACAAGACTAGATTATTGTAAGTGACGTGAATATTAGTCTTATTCTGTGAAACGAGACAATTGTTATTCTCTTATAAATAAACTTAGGTTGATGACTTTTTATAACTTAAAATTATTTAGGCCTTGTTTATAATTTATGAAATTGACTTGATGCTTATGAACATGATATTATGATGCTTTATGACATTGATATATGTTCTTCTTTGTCTGATGATATGATGCTAAGTTCTTTTAGTAGAACTAGACATTTTTAGTAGTTTATTCAAATGATTGAATTCACGATAATACAAAATTCATATTTGACATTCTACAGGGGATGACAGATGGAAGAGAGCTTAATAAGTGGGATCCTGAGGAAGACGACCAACTTGATATATGAATATATCATTTAGAGTACTATCTCATATTTTTGCTTTGAAATTTTGCTTTGAAATTTTGCTTTGAAATTTCTAATGTGACAGCACCTTACCCTAAATATAAGACTCAAACAAAAATGTACAGTCATTAATTTAATACTTACAAAAAGAATGAGACACAACTTGATTTTGTCATTACCTAATGTTGTTATAATAGAAGTTTCAGAACAACAGAAAAATTATGTTTATTAATCAATATTATGCTTATTATTTTTGTTCTAACTTATGCTTACTTTCCTAATTTTTTGAGTGCTTATTGTGATTTTTATACTTGCAATGATTAAAAAAGGAAGAAGATGAAGATTAAATTATATTTTGGGTAGAGCACTGACAAATTCGTCCCTAAATGTATAGAGCGCTAGTAAATTCATCCATAAATGTGCCATGTAGGCTCTTTCAATTAACGGTAACAGACGGAAGTTAATGAATGGATGAATTTGTTGCACTTTTTTCACTTTCGGGGGCAAAATTTTGAATTTTCATCTTTCGGAGGTGAATTTCTCAACGCTCTACACATTCAGGGACACGAACATGACTATTTATCCTCTTTTTTCAAAGATGCAAAGGGTTAAGGGGAAAAAGTCGATTGGTTGTGGTGGTGTTCTGACAACAAACAACAAGGAGTGTGTCATGTCGTAGTTACTAGAAGTTGTTCTGATGATTGTCTGTGATGGTGCCAATCGACGTCGAGCGAGCAAGTTGCACATCTTTTACCGACACTAACGGTGAGGTGCGATACTCTACCGTCGTGGTTGTTGGCAGAAATGAGAATGATATTGTCCTTTTTTATATTATAATTTTATTTTTAAAAAACAAAAATATAATATTATAATTTAAATGATGTGTAACATTCTATATAGTTAGGGTTGACAAAGTGGGCCAGCCCACTAAAAACGGGTTGGGTTGGCCCAATCCCACTAAAAATGCAGGTTGGGCCGAACTGGCCCACTTTTGCAAAGTGGGCTGGAAATGCTAGCCCGCCTCACTTAAAAGTGAGTTAGTGGGCCAGCGGGCCACCCCACATAAAAAATAAAAAAATTTATTTTTTTAAAAAAAAGACCAAAAAAATTAATGATAAAATCATGTATTTTAATCACTCAAAGAAAGGCACTGCAGAAAATCAATTTAAAACAACAAAAACAAAATGGAGTAGAGTGAAATTCAGCAAAAAGGCTACAACAGTATTGAAGAACAATTTGAATATTATGTAAATGAAGTCACGAACAAAGTGAAACCAACACAACACTACAACAGTCAGTTTATCTTTGTGACACCCATATTTCTCTCACTAAGTCATTGGCTGTCATATAATGGGAAAATCTTTTCTAAGAAGCACAATTTTGGAATGCAATTATGCAAGTCACCCACTTTAACTTTCAGATCACTTTCAAATAAAAATATCTATATTCTATAATGCCTATATTATTAAATTAACTTTTATCTTTCTCTCTCTTCATACCGGGGATGCGCAGGTGTCTCAGCATAATGGGGTAATTAAAAAGCAAGGGCATATGCATGACTACAAATGTCATTTTGAAAGGACCATGATACTTGAACAAGCGAACATGCTTCTCACTTCCTCCATGACTCCTCCAAGTCCCAGCTTTTCACAATTCCTTTATGGCGACATTAATGCCAATCTTTTCCGTCCTTTATAGCAAACCTAGTCAGGTCAGGGAGCGGCAGAGCGGACTCCGTGAAGAAAACGACGAAGAAATCAAGAAGTACCCAAGCAACTGAAGCAAGGTTCTCAAGATTCAAGAAGCCAAGAAGGACACCGTGAAGAAGACGACGAAGAAATCTATGGTTCGTGAAGCTCGCGAACTACCAACAGAAGAAGGACCGACGTGCTACCAGGCTGGAAGAAGCTCAGACGTCGGACGGAAGGCGGAACTGAACATCGAAACGGAAGCCACAGGCCCACAGCGCAGCGGTCTCACACTCAGTTTCTCACGAGTGACGAGTCTCAGCTTTCCCTCAGTCAATCTCACTTAGTCACTCTCTCTCTTTCCCTCAACCACACAATACAATAGTAATATCTATGTAATTTTTTATTATTTTTATTCACTAAAGAGTAAAAGCCTAAAGTGTTTAAACGTATCACTCTCACACAGGACAGGAGTCACAACGAGCTTATAATCTGTGATTAGAATTGTGGGCTGTTGGCCCGATGGACTGGCCTGACCCCGAGCCCGATTTTGGCCCACATTTTATGGACCGGTTTGGTCCGGCCCATTTTATCATTGTGGGTTTCAAATCTCAGCTCGACTCACTTTTTTTCGTGGGTTAAATGAACTGTCCCGCCGGATCAGACCCGTTTTACCATCTTATATATAGTCAATCATGATAAAGGGTTGAGGTATGTACACTTTATTATATTCTAAAATGCAGTTTCTACTATGAAAAACTTATTCCTTGTAAAATGCTTATTAAATGAAAAAAATAATTATTACATTAAAGTTATTACGAGGGAGTATTTGTTTTTTTTTCTATTTATACGCAATTCTACATACGCTTTAGTCCCTAGTTTGGTACACCACAACAGTAGCCCGTAGTATAAAGTAAAGGGAAAAAAGATTCATTCTTTCGTAGCATTTTTATTTTCTTCCACCAGACCGTATATGCCACGAAACTTTTTAGTTTATACACTTAATTAATAATACTTTAAATACTTAAAATACACACGACAAGGACAACGCGGAGAGATTCAGAAACAGAACCACTCGGTATTTCTCTTCCTCTAGAGACCGAGTCCGACTCAGAGGGCGAAGAAGGCCCAACTCAGTAACCTTCCCTTCCCTTTCCTTTCCTTCCTTCACAATTTACAGTCACACACACCATTTAACCATTTTTCACGCACAAACAACACAGACACTGACTCTCTCACTACATGCGCGCGCGCGCGAGAGAGAAAGAGAGAGACCTCAGTGTCTGAGACGCACGCAACGTGCATTTTCCCATACGACGGGCACCATCACGCCGTTTTCGCCTCCCCGTCGTTTCCGGATCCATCGTCGTCGTCGTTTTCGTCATCTTCAATTAGTTTAGTTGAGAATCAATCCCAAGACACCGAGCTGGAGCCTCCGCCCGCCGCCGCCGCCTCCTCCAACGGTCAGATCCGGTACCGGTCGCCGTCCTCCGCCGAGCTCTTCGACGGCCAGGCCAGCAGCAACTCTCCGTCGTCGCACGCCGCCGACCAGCACTCGCCGGAGTTCGAGTCCAGCAAAATGCTGAAGCGCCCCGGCCGCCAGGAGTCCCTCGCCGACAAGATCTACCGGTTCAGGGGAACGCTGCTCGTCGTGGCGATCCCGCTTCTCCTCATCATCTTCGTCCTCTACGTCATGCCGTCCAGCATCTCTAACGAGTCCGTCGGAGACTATGCCCTCGTTAACCGGAAAATGTCCCCCGACAAGAAATCTGCCGGCTCCTACGCCGTCATCTTCGACGCCGGCAGCTCCGGCAGCCGTGTCCACGTCTTCCATTTCGATCACAACCTAGATCTCGTTCACATTGGCAAAGATCTCGAGCTTTTCGTCCAGGTTAAATCAAATCTAATATTATTATGATATGATTTTAACTGAGGTTACGATCGCAACGTAAAAGTTTTTGGATTCACGCGACATTGAAGCCACATTTGGTAGCAATTTGCGATAGTATCAAGGATTGCGATGAAACCTTGGTTATTGCTGTTATTTGCTTGTGTTTTTGGTCTTATAGTGTTGGTTTGTATTTTGCAGAAAAAACCGGGTTTGAGTGCGTTCGCTAAGAATCCGAAACAGGCAGCGGAATCTTTGGTTTCGCTTTTGGAGGAAGCGGAGAGTGTTGTTCCTCGTGAATTGCGTTCCAAGACACCAGTTCGAGTTGGGGTGGGTGTTTTTTTTGTTTAGATTTATATTCTGCCAGGCCTATGTTTAGATAAAAGTTGGAATTTGGGAATGTCCTTTTAGGAATTCTAATGCATATTCTCGAATTTCAATGCACAAAATGAAAAAGGAAGAATTTGTTGCTTGAAGAGTATTTTTGAACTCCTTTAATTGACATCCAAATATACATTGAATCGGTGTGTGCTAATTGACATTTGGGTTTCTCTGAAGGGAACTTGAATTGAATTTGTGTGGTATTTGCAGGCAACTGCGGGTTTGAGGGCTTTGGAAGGGGATGCATCGGATAGGATTTTGCAAGCGGTGACTACTGTGTCTCAATTTCAATGGTTTTAGCAGCCATGCGCAATTAGTTTTGTTTTAACATTTTGTTTCTTGGAATTTCATTAATTTAAGGTAAGGGATTTGCTTAAGGATAGGAGTAGCCTTAAATCTGAGAATGATGCAGTTACGGTGCTGGATGGAACACAAGAAGGTGCTTATCAATGGGTATGATTTATGAACTTAAAGTTGTTAGTTATTGGCTATGGCTTTACATTTTCTTAGGATTGCCTCTGGCCTTTATGCCATTTATTATTTACACATCAAGACTAGAATGCATCCCGACTGGGGAGAATTAAGAATCTTTTACTGAAATAGATCACATAATGAAAATTTTGGAACTGAGTGCACAGGGACTATAAGAGAATTGACTAGCTTTCACGAACATAGATCAGATTGTTAATTAGATTACATGATGGTTTATGGTGATTGTGGGGTTTGAATAATGTTTAATGAGGTTTGGTGGTTCAGTGGTTTCTGATTCTTTATTTTTGAGTGTGATGGAGAGGGGTTTGAAAGACCAATTGTGAATGAACTCTCTTCTATTAAATGGATTTTTATGTTGATGAAGGTATTTTTGACTTTTGAGACAAACTAAGTCAGAAGTTCCCTTTTATCTTTCTATTCTTTTATTAAGTTTGTGCTATACTATGTTCATAGTTTATTAAGTTGCTCAACACTATATCAAGAAGTCTGAAACAAGGAAGGAGGACAAGTAGAACAAGCAGAAAAGAAAATAAAGTCGTAAAAAATGCATTTACTTTACAGTCCCATTTTCTTAAAATAAACTCTACCACAAATGATGAGAGGGATAAAAATCCAAATACATAATTCACCAATAACATAAGTCATTGCTGTTTTCCTGAAAGAATACATTGTACAAAGTATTCACCTTTTTACCAGAGGGGCAATGGGATTTAATTGCTGATACAACCTGTTAGGATTCTTCTTCAATAAATCCTCTAACGCAACTCAGAGATGAGTTCTGTAGCCAACTAGAACAGAAAAGATGGACTGAAGAAAGGGTTCAGTTTATTGATTATGAACGATTAACAAAACCATGCACAGAGAAGCACTCGTCTCTCACAAGGGCACTCACTTGTCTAACAATACAATTCTCCAAAATCCCCCTTCCTCTCCAAGAGAAGTGGCTATTTATCCCCCCTTTTTAACTAACTCCCCTAACAGAATAACTATTTCACAGCTAACTATTCTAACTGTATTTCTGTTAAAACTCATTGGCCTTTGTTTCTTCTCTTATACACTAACAAAGGCCTCAGTCCAGTGTAATATTGACCCTGAGACTCCTTCCTAACACAACCCGTGGTGACAAATCAGGTAGATGTACAATGAATCCTAGTAGTGGTAGTATTTTGTTTGGTTGTATGTGAGGGTATCCTCTGGCCAGCTTAGTAGTGCTATTTTAGTCTGAAGAAATAAATATGCCATGTCAGCAATTAGAGACCAAATTGAAGCATTACACAAACAATGCAACTAAGATAATAGTTCAGTCATTTTGATAGCTCTTGCTTACAGTGTCTTTCCATATTTTCAAAAAATAAAGCTGGAAAATTTTATGATGTGCTGTATTTCTGAAATTCTGCATATTCCATAAAATGGAAGGCATAGTCTTGGCAACTCTAGTTGTTGGGAAATTAAAGAAAATATGTTTGTGGAGGATTACTCATTTTACAATTTTTGCGGCAATTTAGCGAAGCTTGAATTTCTATAACCCTGCTTCACGACATGATCTTGAGAATATATGCTCTTTGTTAATTGGTTGAAAACCGATGATATAGCTTGTTGATTTATATGTATTGCAAGCTCTTCTGGAATATCTTATTCAAAATGCAATTATAAAGTTTATTCAAAAAATTCAGTTACCAGTTTGTTGTGAGAAGTATATAAAAATTTGCTTCTTTGCTTCTTCACCAGAGAAAGTTTCATCCCACTTGCATTCAAACTCCTGTCATATCATTGTAGTTGAACTTTCTTTTGAATTTGTGCATCGTGTATTGTTGGGTGGAAAACTTAACTTATTGAACTTGGTATGACCTCCTCAGACCTGTTTTCTGAATAATCCTAGTTTGTACTTTGTAACTTTATGTTTGATTTGCTACTGTATTATAATCACATGACCTTTCACCCATATAAGCTTTTTTTTTCTTCTCACTTTAGAGTTCAGCAAGTTATTCTTGTACCGCTTGCATATGCTCTCAAATAAAGAATACTGATTTTGACGAGTGTTTTGCCTGTTATTTGGTCTCAAATGTTTTAAAACTAATATATTGATGTATTGCTAAGAGATAATGCATTTTATATAAATGATGAGATTTTGATGTAAAATATTTGATATAATCATTTTCTTCATTAGATTGTTTTCTGATATATATTCACAACAAGCATAAGAATTTGCAATTTAATAGAATAAAGGAGCATGCATATTTTACTACTGAAATATGTGCAGTCTAAAGTCTATATCAATATAATATTTCATATATCTTCAATTTTCTTTCTAATTAATATTCTAATAATGTACTATATTCTTAATGAAACAGTTTTTTACAAGTAGTATTCTAGGCAGGATGGTTAGTAACATCTACTTACAGACTTGGAAATTTTGGGTAGTGGGGGCAAGATAATATCTCATTATCTCTTACTTTGTATGAAAAAAAATAATAATAAAATTGATACGGAGCATATTCAAAGACAATGAAGCTTAAATGAGAATCTAATATTATAGTATTATTACAAAAAAAATTGAAATTGAGTAAATGACATTGCCCCCACACTACTACACAAAGGTCTGTCCATGATGCCATCTCATTGGTAGTTTCTTTCGTGTAATAGTTTTAACATAGTGATATTTAGTACTATAAGAGTTTTGAAATAGGGAATTAGGATGGAGAGATGGACAACATTATAAAAATTTATAAGTTTTAAATTGGGGATGGGCATTATTATTTTTTATTAGAGTTCTAAATTATGGATGATCTGAATTCTGAAGAACAAAAGACATGTGGACTTGGTTCTTGTTTCTGATTGTTAGATTCCAAATATTTGTCTATAAAAAAGCTTAGATATTTCAAATCATGGTTCATTCTGACATATTTAAAACAACTGAGTAATTGTTCACTATATTTTTTTTGTGGAAATAACCTAACAATGGAAAGATCTATGTTCCCTTGCCAAAATAAAATTATTTCGACTGCAGTTTTATTATAACATAATTGAATTTTGGAATTTCTATATGAAGAGGGTACAAGCAATCCTTAGATGCATTAGAAAATATAATTTATTTAGAACTCTAAAATCTAAAGAACGGGTGTCTGTAGAACACTAGAAAGCTAGATATCTGATAATTGCTTCAAAGTTAATGTACTGAATAGATGGTCAGATTTTCATAGATCTTAAGTTGTACACAGTGGTAGAAAACATATGTTTGGTATAGAAGTGTATAAATTAGAGCATCAATATACACTACTAGATATAGCTTGTAAAGGGATTATGAACTGTGTATATTCTCCTATATAGATCTGACAGGATTTTGTTTGTCTTACCTTGCAAAATGTTTTAGGTTACTATCAACTATCTATTGGGAAACTTGGGAAAAGATTATTCAAAGACTGTTGGGGTAGTTGATCTTGGAGGTGGATCTGTTCAAATGGCTTATGCCATCTCAGAGACAGATGCTGCCATGGCTCCAAAAGTAGCAGATGGCGGGGACCCATATGTCAAGGAGATGTTCCTGAGGGGAAGGAAATACTATCTTTATGGTCACAGGTTTTCTACTTGCACTTGTTATGTCAGTTTGATTTGTCATTTTTTTCAGCCTCTAGGAGCATTAACTCATGGACCTGTGTACTTCCACTTTGTAGTCTTTTTCATCTCCTAGTCCATGTTCACTGATATCCTGTAATACTATTTTTCCTTGTCTGATAGATTTTTACATCTTGCTTTCAGTTACTTGCACTATGGTTTACTAGCTGCTCGTGCAGAGATTTTAAAGGCTTCCGATGATGCTGAAAACCCTTGTATCATATCTGGCTATGATGGTAAATATACTCCTTTCTGTCTGCCTGATGCTATTTTGATGCTAAGTTACATTTTGGCTCTTATTTTAACCTTCCATTGGTCCACAAGGAAAAAGAGCTTTGATTTTTTTTTTAAATATTTTTTAAAACATTTTTTATTCTTAGGATCCTACAATTATGGAGGAAAGTTGTTTAAGGCTTCATCCGGCTTTTCTGGAGCAAGCTTAAATGAATGCAAAAGTGTTACTCTTAGGGCTCTCAAAGTTAACGAGTCAACATGTACTCATATGAAGTGTACTTTTGGTGGGATATGGAATGGTGGAGGGGGGGACGGACAGAAGAACCTTTTTGTTGCCTCTTTCTTCTTTGACCGAGCTGCCGAGGTATTTACTATTTTATTTTATTCAACCTTGGAACACTTGTTGCTAACCATTGCTTGGAATGCTACTTCATTGCCGTTCTAATCATACTATTTATTCATAGGCTGGTTTTGCTGATCCCAACTTGCCAGTCGCGATAGTTCGTCCTGCAGATTTTGAGGATGCAGCTAAGCAAGCATGTCAAACAAAACTTGAGAATGGCAAATCCACTTTTCCTCGTGTTGATGAGGGGAACCTTCCCTATCTTTGCATGGATCTTATATACCAGTATACACTGCTTGTTGATGGGTTTGGTAGGTTTAATTTCAATGTTGGAATAGCTATAATGACATTTTTAAAAAGTCTGATTTATGATTTTATCTTCCTGCACTCATTGCTTCAATTTGTTGGCAGGCATATATCCATGGCAAGAGATTACATTGGTGAAGAAAGTTAAATACGATGATGCCCTGGTTGAGGCAGCATGGCCCCTAGGCAGCGCCATTGAAGCTGTGTCATCTACGTAAAATTACTGGGATCATCGCTTAGATTATTTTTCAGAAACCTAGGGGCACACGAGTTTCATCACCGGGATTTTGTGGTGAAATACTGTCATTCATGATGATTAGAGATTAACTTTCAGGCTGAATTGAGATTGGATATGGGTCTGTGATTTAGAAATAATGGGCGAGTATTGCTTTTCATTATTTTTCATATGTAATTAATTCATCACATATCTAATTTGCGATTTTGGAAGATTCATTCGATTCATTGTGGGCATCTATTTATGTTGTCTTAAGAGATGAACAAAATGGTGATACTAACACCATTCATTTTTGTTTCTATAAATGGTTTCATTCGTGATCATAGTTAATCCTTTATTACTTCTCATCTTGTTGGTTGCCCAGACCTAGCTTGTCGCTTGCAGGAGTGTGGGTTAATAACTTCGTTGTGATCAAGTTCTCATCTAAATCAGGCATTCCTGACAATTTCTGTTTTTCCTTTTTATAATGTTTTTTCTTATTAATTTTTGTTATAAATGGACATTCATGTAGAGATTTTGTTTGGTCTAATAATCATTCATTTAAAATGTCCTAAGACTTGCAATAACACAGGATGCAAAACAAAAGCATTACAACAGTACACCAAAAATAAACTAGCAAATAGCCAAATACGCATACACACTCGGATAAATAGGTAACAAATAATTAGCAATATTGAAAATACAAACAGAATAAAATCACATTTTCCTATTACAAAAAACAATGATAGAGTCGGGTTTTTTTACACTTTTTCTCTGTATTTATTTCTTCTGTGTCAGTACTGCTCAACAGTAACTCAAACTGTGTTGATATAAAACAACCCAAAACGAATCTGAGTAAGCAATGTTGTGTAACTGGTTTAGATATTGTTTTGGGATAAATACCAACTTTTAACACCTAAAGCGGATCTCAAGTTAGAAGTCTCAGGAAGACCCGACTTAAAAGATAAAGACAGTTAAAACCGATGTATAGCCCGACTGGAATAATAGGACTCCCAACAAGTCATAATCAAATAAGATCCTGAAACGTGGCATCTAAGACTACTATAAATAAGGAGATCTTAAATTAATGTAACTAACACACTCATTCAATACAAAATCACTCGGCCATTCTCTCTCAGATTCAAACAACTCATTCCGAATTCGATACACCGTAACAAATGCAATTGTGATATATGACTCTACCATGATTCAACTTGGGTGAGTTCATTTTGGTGGCAATGGACTCCAATTGGTTCACTTTAAAAGGTTTAGCGAAATCCTTGAATGGTATGCTACTCCCAATCTTGGTTGCGAGGCCGTGGTCTTTGTGAGACAGGAAATTGATGGATTAATTTCTACTTTAAGAAAATGTAAATACAATTTTAATAGAGAAAATCGTTATTTTATTTCTTAATGTAAAATTTTTATTCTCAACTCAGTAAAACTTAATTCACCTAAAAATTAGTTTAGATAAGGTTTAATTTTCCATAAAGTAAATTTTACATTGTTGTTGAAACTAGTTTTTGAAATATATGTGAAAAGTGAAAATTAAATGAGATGTTTCGAGATGGAGGGGTTGCAGGGAGGAAAAGAGGGGTAGAGGACTAGAGACGAAGGTGGAGGTAATCTTGGAATTTTAAAAAGTCCATGATAAATAGGGAGTGTGAAAAGTAAAACGATGTGTAAATAGCATTTCCGTACACATTAACACAGAACTTCTCAACGGTGTGGCCCAATATTGATCATTAGAATAATGGTGTTTGGGTTTTTCTTCTTGCATCATTCAATAATCTAATATACCATTCATTTTTTTTAATTCCAATTTTACCCTCTTATCTCTTCTTCTATCCGTTTCTTCTTCCTTTTTTGCTTCTTTTTCTTCGGTTTTTCTCTCCACCGTTTGTTCTGTTTCGCGGAGCTCCTTCTTCCATTGACTGAAAGAAACTCAAAGTGATTTTTGTGGACACCACGGTCTACTGCTTTCAGTTTATGAGTCACCTTCGCTTTGAGTTTCTTTAACTCTTTCACAAACACCTTTCGCTCAGTGTTAAAGAACCGAAGAATTTTGGGTTAAATCTTATTTTGGCGCTGTCCAATTTCGATAGACTGAAGTGTGCATTGCGGATTTATCAAATCATGATCAGAATCAGATTTAACTTAACTCTTTTCTCTGTTGCGCTATCACGCATCAGCCATAGCTCACTCACTGTTACCCAAAGTCATATAGTTGAGCACACCCTTATGAGTGCTACTTTCAATTTCTTTAAAAGCCTTTTAAGTCTGCAATTTTTTTAGCACCACCAAAATTTGGTTTATCAGTCAAGCATTTTTTCTACTTCAACCAGAAATCTTGGAGAGATTTACTCTTTAGGTTTTTTTTTTTTAAATATTATTTGGGGTCAATTTTAAAGTTTTTATTAAAAGAGAGTAAGTCGTAACATATGTTACGACTTCTCAAATTGAAGTCATAACACTCTTTACGACATCTATCTTTTTTATTTTTTTAAATTAAAGTCGTAAAATTTTTTACATTAGTATAATTCTTTTTTAAGATACGACTTACTTTGAAGTCGTAAACTAAAATCTTAATTAGTTTTATGACTTTAGTTTCTTTTTTAATACTTTTTTTTATCATACGAATTTAAAGTCATGTGTATTTATATTTTTTTTGAAGTCGTTTTTTGTTTTACGACTTCTATTTTTTTTAATTGTTTGTTTTGTAATTTTTTTAAGAAAATTATAATTTTTTAATTTAAAAATGTACAAATTAATATATTTTAAATT
>PYAF01004485.1:693555-720686 GCA_007407185.1 Glycine tomentella
ATATTTTTTGTATTAATGTTAAGATTTTTATTTGAAAAGACTTAAATTTAAATGAAAATATTTTTTTTAATATTTACTTATAATACATCAAATAATATTTAACTTATATTTAGATTTTGTTAATTGTTTTTTCAATTATTATTAAGGAAATTAAAGATTTGGGACAATAATACCTTAATTATTTTTTTTAACAATTATTTAAATATTTTCAACAAAATATAATTTAGTAATAAAAGTAGTTGCTAAAATAAAAATAATATTTGTAATTAATATAAAATGAATAATACAAATTAAATAAAAGTATAAAAACTATAAATAATATTAGCAAATCACTTTCTTGAATAGACAGCTACAACGATTATGTCTTTCAATTCTACACAATGAACATTTCTTAGGCCTATTCGAAATTGGTTCATCCATCTCATTATATATAGGAGTAGTGGCTGACCTTCCTGATGTTTGTTGTTATTTTGAAGGATTAGACATAAAATATGGACTCAAATATTGAGACCATTGATCTTCGCTTCCAAGGGAATGAAAGTGATGTTGATAAACTTTGTAAATGTTTTCCAACTTATATACAGGGTCAACAAAGTCATCGTAATTTAAATTGCAAGAAGCACATGCTGCAATTTCGTGCAAGCAAAGAATTCGAATGTCCTGAAATTGTCCACAATCACACGATCATTCGTTCAATTTGACAGTACATGCATTGGTTGTCACCCAAGTCGCACATTTGCAATTTCCTGAACCTCAAACTCTCCTGTTTCTCGAATGTACATCCTCATATAATGCGAGGTTGCAATATGTCGATTTTCTTGCATCATGACATATACCTCTTCAGAGTACCTATGTCCTACCTCTATCATAGTCATGGTTTTCATGCCATTGGTAACAAATGAATGATTTAATTTATTAGATGTTTCATTGACTAAGGCAGTAATAAGCAATGCTTGGGCTTCTTTCAAAATAGAATTCATACATTTGACAAGGTTGGTAGTCATATAGTCATACCGTTTTCCTTCATCATATGCCCGAGTTCATTTAGTCTTGAGAATTTGGTCCAACCAATTTGCTACTTGTGGAAACTCTGATCGCATTACAAACAATTTTACCTCAAATCGCAGTTTTCTCAACTCATATCCTATGGCAAAAGACAAAACAATAAGTATTTAGTATGATGAACACGTAATAATGCAAGAATTTGATTCATGAAATGTTTAGAAGCTTACCCATATTTATGACTTGTTTTTTAAGTCAAAATTTTCAAATTGTTAGTTAAAATTTGATGCAATGTGGCGAATGCAATAGACAGAAGATACATTTGATCCAGTCCACCCAACTCGTTCTGATCGCAAAGCTGTTAGCAAACCGGTTCCCCTATCTGAAATAATACACAAATGTTTTTAAGGTGTAACGTATCTCCTTAAATAATGCAAGAACCACATTCAAGCCTCTTTGCTCTCGCTCTCAACAATTGCAAAAGCAAGTGGAAAAATATTTCTACTATCATCTTATTCAATGACAGTCGACAAAGTACCACGATATTTTCTAGTTAAAAATGTCCCATCTACTTGCACAACTGGCTTGCAATATTTAAAGCCTTCAATGCATGGCTTAAAAGCCCAAAATACACAATTAAGAATCACCTTAGAAGACTCATCCTCACCATCTTCCATTGAAACCGATGTTTTGTATCTAACAATTATACATGGTACAAAGTGTTGAACCACTATCATCCACACAGGCAAGTAACTATATAATTTTTCTCAACTTCCAAAAGCAATTTCAAGTACTTTTTGTTTAGTTGTCCGACTTTTTTGTATGTCACAGTATAACCCAATCGTTGTATCATTTCTGTAATCAAGGTTTTTATTTGGATACCAGGATTTGTTTTCACTAAGTGCACAATATTATGAGCAATTACAAATGAATCTAACCTAACATGATCTTGTGATATGAGTGAAGTCTCGCAAGTGTGAGTACCATTTATTTTTTTCATCTCCCACCTCCTGCGTAATTTGCTGAAGGATGCTCTCCTCCTCCAATGACAATCATTACCATATTCAGTACACTTAAAAACATACTTGTCACTCTTGTTTTCTTCAACATGAAAATTAATTACAGACAAAAGGTTAAAAGGTTAAAAAGATTTTTTTTTTAATTAACTCAAACCCAAAGATTTAGGTTAGTAAACAAATTGACTAAAACCCTAAAATAAGGTTAAAAGTTTTTTTTTAAAAAAATATCCTAATTATTACTCTAATTTTTAACACCCTAATTACTACCCTAGTTTTTAAAACCCTAATCACTACCCTACTTTTTTAAGCCCTACTATTTAAAACCCTAATTACTACACTAAATTTTAAAACCCTAAATTTTAAAACCTTAATTACTACCCTAAATTTTAACACCTTAATGTTTAAAACATTAATTATTACCCTAAATTTTAAAACCTTAGTGTTTAAAACCCTAATTACTACCCTAATTTTTTAAAACCTACTTTTGAAAACCCTAATTAATACACTAAATTTTAAAACCCTAATTGTTAAAACCTTCATTACTACCCTAAATTTTAAAACCCTAATGTTTAAAACACTAATAACTACCCTAAATTTTAAAACCTAGTGCTTAAAACCCTAATTACTACCCTACTTTTTAAAACCCTAATTACTACACTAAATTTAAAACACTAATTTTAAAACCCTAATTACTACCTTAGTTTTAAAAACATAATTACTAAACTAATTTTTAAAACCCTAACTAACAATGTTTTCAATCCTAATTAGTAAAATATTATTACAAAACACAACTTTAAAGTCGTGTAATGTGTCACCACTTTAAAGTTGTGCACTTATGTCCGACTTCTAAGCTAGTGTGCTTTCATGGATCAATTGAAGTTGTGGCTAGCAAAACGACTTGTAAGTCGTGATAATCAATACAACTTCTTGCTCTGTCATTCTAATAGTATTTGGCGTTATCTGAATGTCATTCTCATTCACTTGCTCTTTCATTCTTCTCAATTCATATTTCAAGCTTTCTAAATTCTCTCACAGACCTTGCTTCTTTTTCTTACTTCTCATTTGTTTCATTCTTCTTTTAATCTATTCTTTCCTTCTTGTGAAGCAATGACAAATACACAATCTGGTGGTCCTATTGATAACTCTTTGTTGCGCTTACAAGACAATCATATTTCAAGCTTAGTATGGGAAGGTCAAGAAAGAATGATTCATCGAAGGTTTCATTCTGTCTAGGATTTTACACACTTTGACCGTATAGATCATTGTGTGAAAACTTCATATATAAAGTTGGTTTTGGTCATATTATAACCGTCGGACAAGTTGATTTTAACCAGCATTTGGTCACTGTGTTGGTTGAACGTTGAAGAACAGAAACTCGAACATTACATTTTCCACATGGGGAGGCAACCATAACGTTGCAAGATGTGGCCCTGCAATTGAGCCTTAAGATTGACAGACTTCCAGTAACTGGTGCCATTACTGGAGATGTACAGGAAACTTTTCAAGCCTTACTAGGGCAGACTCCACTTGACAAGTATATAAAGGGAAAATTATTTATCTAACTTTGTTGTGGCAAAATTTTCAACAAGTTCCTCTTAATGCTAATGATGTTGTCATTGCACAACATGCTAAAACTCATCATGATGCTCATATGCGGTCGTTTGATACCAAATACATATGGAGCACGAGTTCATTTTATGTATCTCCTTTTGTTATGAATCATCCGCAAAAAAATGGGGCGGGTTGGGTCGGCCCGCTTTTGCAAAGTGGGCTGGAAATGCTAGCCCACCCCGCTTTAATGCGGGCCAGCGGGCCAGCCCTCCTAAAAACTTAAAAAAATAAAAAAGTTATTAAAAAAATACAAATATGATAATTAAAAAAACACAAAGTTAAATAAAAAGTAAATAATTTAAAATTAATGCTAAATAAATGATGTCATGTGATAATTCACAAAATTACATCATTTGCAAATGGAATTTATGGATGTAAACTGTCCAAAGTGTAATATGTTAGTAATGAAAGACTATTTGAAAGCATCATTATCATAAACATTTTAATATTATACTTAGAATTTAATTATGAGAGTGCAAAAGAGTATAAATTAAAAGAATATACCTATTTCAAAATATGTTAAATATATCTATTTAATTTTAATATTTAATATTTTAAATACTGTTGGCCCAACGGGCTGGCCCACCCCGCCCCGCATTTGGCCCGCAATTTTGTGGGCCGGGCTGGCTCACCCCATTTTTTATTAGTGGGCTGATATTATTAACCCAGCTCGCGTTTTTTTGCAGGCTAAGCGGGCTGGCCAGGCGGACCAGACCCATTTTGCCAACCCTAACTGAGACAAGTCACTATAGTTGGGGTGCAGCAGTATTAGCTTCCTTTTTCGAGCACTAGATCGGGTTGTAAAGCTTTTACAAATTGAAATAGGTGGATGTTTGTTGCTGCTACAATCATGGGTGTGTGTTAGACTCTTGACAATCGTACCAATTATCGTTGCAGGTTACAAAATTTATATAAGATCGTCTCCACAGGGACTTGAGTTACTCAATTAATCCACATAAAATTTAACATTTCAATAGTTATATACAATGAGTATAAGTAAAATTTCATATGTTTGTGGAACAATGGAAAACAAGAATTTACGGAAAGAACAAATTTAGTGTGTCGGAATTATGGAAAATTACGAAAACAAATAAAGTGAGTTTAATTAATTCAAAAAAAGTATAGGATTGGACTTCATCGTTCATAACCTTAGTATCCAATTAACATTACCATGTATAAATCCTTTTCTATCCTTATTGATGCACACTTTAAATCACCCCAAATCGATCCCTCGGATTTGAAAATTCCAAGGATATTTACTAAATATTGATCCCTCGCATATGAAATAAACATCCCAGCATTATAATCATAATCTCATATTGTTTGCAATCAAAACGTTACGCCCTATTCCTAGCAACATAATGTAATGGGTAAAATCATTCAGTTCAAATCCTAAGAGCACTTTCCAGTTAAACTTAGAATCCTATTTCATGAAACTAGTGATCAAGTAGAGTCAAACATTAAGAACAGAATGAAATTACCAATAAGAAGTAGAAAAGATTCATGTATATAACAAATATTAGAAGAGATACATAAGGGTACGAAGATTACATCCAATCCTTAGGAGAAGCTAGCCAATCATTATGGACAGCACATGATCAACTGAAGAAATAATGAAGGAAGACATCACCATTCCTCTCTGGCAGAGTTTCCTAACTAATTTCTCACTTCTCTCACTCTTTCTACTCTTCCTAAGCTAATCCTCACGTTCTCTCACTCAAAAAAACATGATTTCTTCTTCCATTTGCATGCCTATTTATAGGAAATGGAAGCTGCTGATGTCCACTCGCCCAGGCGAGTGATTTAGCCTTGTTTTACTCGCCTGGGCGAGTTAATCCTTACTCCTGAAGAAAGCCATTCGCCCAGACGAGTTAAATACACATGATTCACTTGCTTGGGCGAGTTAAAAACCCAATGTTGAAGAAATATACTAGCCTGGGCGAGTTCTACGCGAATTTGCTTCAAGAAACTTCCTATTTTGACCTTTTTGCCCTTTTGTGCTTGTCTTTCTTGCTTTGGATGCTTTGATACACTTGATACCTATCAAAATACCAAATTTGATTGGACTAATCTTTCAAAATGTAAACAATAACCTTTATATATGTTCTAGCTACAAAACAAATAGGATTAGGGCAAATTTATAAGCAATTCATTGAAATATAATCTTGAAATTAACTAAAATATGACACTTATCAGCGTGGGACCGTATTCAAGGCATTGTCCCACAGATAGGGGTGTTCGCGGTCTGGATTGGATCGGTTTTGAAGCAAAAAATCATCCGATCCAATCCCTTCGGTTTGGTCATTTGATCATCCATTCGGTTTGATTTTTTTTTCAAATCCGATTCAATCCAATCCAATTTTTTTCGGTTTGGATTGGATCGGTTTTCGGTTTTTAAAAATGTCTAAAAATAAAACTTAGAGACCTCTTTTTATCAAAATAAGGAGTATCTAGCATAAACAAACACATTCATTGGATAAAAGCAAACACCATTTTCTAATTTTCATTGGACAAACACGTTCATTGAACAAAATAAAGAGCAATGAAACCTTATTGCAAACATGTTCATTGGACAAAAACAAACACAATTTCCTAATTTTCAAATTGAACTCATAACTTAAATGTAAAACTAAAAAGCCTAAGTAGGTAATTGGATCGGTTTTTATCAGCCAATCCGAAAACCGATCCAATCCGGTGAAAATTTTCCGGTTTTTTTTTCGGTTTTCGATTTTTCGGTTTTCAGTTATTTCGATTTTTGATTTTTCGGTTCGGTCACCGCGGTTTGAATCGGTTTGGATTGGTTGATGAACACCTCTACCCACAGATACATGACCTATCTGATGAAGAAGTACAAGAAGGAATTGGATTTCCTCTTGCATAGAGGTGGTCTCGGCCGATGAGCCAAACAAACATTCCCACTAATTCAATTAGATTGATTCGTGTCATATTTGATAGACTACATATGAACGAGGTTCATTTCTTAATCTTTATTTTAGGTATATCTTTTAGTTTCCTATTGGTTAAAAAATATGTCAAAATATTAATATATTGCAGTTCTTGTGGACACCTTATGAGACATCCCAAATTAGGCCATTAATTAATAATGTTGAGATATCTATGATTGCTCGTGAAAAAGTACATCTCATATGTTTTGAATTGCGGAATGGCATGCAGTAGAAAGGGTCATGAGACAATTTGGAATGCAACAAAAATATTCTAGATGACCCACCAAACCTAGACCAACTCCACGATATAGATATGAGAGGGAGAACATATCTTTTTTGGCCTTACTAACATCGTCACTAGATTAAAAAATGGAATCATTGGAATGATAATATCATTCAGGGTGAAATGGACCACTGTATTTTGCATGAAAATTCGGAATACATGTAATGGTATATACGTTGAACTAGACAATATATATCGCGTGAGGGGACAATATCTTCTGAGGTTGTAACTTTATTTTATATTTTTTTTCTCAATTATTACTATTATTATTCAAAATATATTTCTAACTTCATAAATCTTAATTTACAATACTACCCTAGCCATCACCACCATAAATCATATGTTGACCTTAATGTACCTCCAGTGCATGTTTCTGGATATATGCCCCACATCATCAATCACATGGTTCTTCTATTTATCAATCAATGGGCTTCTCTAGGTACATGCCTCAAAAATGTGAACAAAGTTCACAACAATGCATGTGAATGTCGTCTTCATTCAAAACAAACCTATTCCAAGACATTAGCCTTTTTTTGAGATGTTGAATCCCAACGCTCATTGATGAGGCATTATCAATGGTAAGACTTAAAATGTCATGTAGCTGTTAGAGTCAGGGGGAGCTCAAGAGGATTAAGAAGCTAAGTCTCTTAGGCAAAAAAAATATTTAGGCTTTTTTACATGCCGAATCAATTGATTGGTAGTTGTAATTTGTGTATGTCTAAGGGAGACTACCTATGATCCTTTCTCGAATGGCTTGTGACTTGGAAAAAATTTAAAATTTTGTTATGTAGCTTCCAATTATTATCAATAAAATGGGCAATCAAACACATGTAGCTAAGATTTTTATTAGAAGTCCAAGCGTCAGTTGTAAGACACACTCTTTGACAATGTTAGGAAAGAAAACTCTTTAACTTGATCTTCTCCATATCCCATAATGTGAGGATGTCATGAGTTAAAGTAGCATGTGAGATGACATTGTATTTTAGTTGTAAGATGCTTAGAAACTTTATGAAAGCCGCATGCTCTACTAGTCGGAAAGGAAGCTCCATTACTATAAACATTTTTACTAGTTCCCTGCGACATCTCTATTGGTCAAATTTGACCAATAAGGGGGGGGGGGGGAACTCACATGGCCTTCCACATTTTTTGTTTTTAAAGTTGAACTTTTCCCCGTATCATAGCATCTATTAGAATAAGCTAGCAAAGAACTTGTCCCATTATCGCACTTGATTGAGATTTGACAATGGTTACATTTAGCTCTCTTATATTCTAACTCAGGGTCTGGAGTGAAGTGATCCCAAACTCTAAACCAATTTTTTCTAAGTCCTTGAGTGCAAGGTTGTAAGTCATTAGCAATGTTGGATGCAACATGTGGAGGGGTCGAATGCTCAGCCATCTTTGAAGTTAAAAGGTCATCATGATCATCCATTTTGATTCTCTATTTGCATAAAAATTAAGATATAAAATTAGTATATAGCTTTACAAAATTTAATTTAAGAAGTGAAAAATGATAACAATAAAAAAAATAAAGAACAATCAAAAGCATGATAAAAAGATAATATGAAGAAGTTTAGAGATGACCAAGAAGCATTGTTTATAAACAAGAAGTTAGGAGAACATCAAATTGTATTTAATTTAGGATA
Source organism: Glycine tomentella (assembly GCA_007407185.1). Taxonomy (NCBI): domain Eukaryota; kingdom Viridiplantae; phylum Streptophyta; class Magnoliopsida; order Fabales; family Fabaceae; genus Glycine; species Glycine tomentella. The sequence continues at coordinate 702,059 of PYAF01004485.1, forward strand.
TAGTAGTTGAATTTTGTGTCATCAAAGGAAGCGATGGGCAACTTAAAACTTCCTTATATCTGATCAATCAAGGTATTGAACTAATATTTTTTATGAATATGTTTAATTTAGATAGGTTAGTTCCTTATTAATAATTAGATCATTGTTTTATGATTTGGGATATGATTAATTTATTTCTTGGTGCTGCACTATATGGATACTGGTATGTTAATACTTGTAATTTTGTGATTTTGTTGCTCAAAGTTATATTTATATTGTACACAAATTAGATTAGTTAATTAACTTTGATTTTTCATGCTCTAATTAGGTGGACCAATTCAGTCAATGACCACAACAATCCATTGCAAAAATTTTAAACCCTTATGACAAATTAATTCCTTCAACAATCTCATTTAAACTAATCTTCAACATTTAACACTCAATACAACCTCTAAGAAATTTAAATATTGTCAAGTTGCTTTAAATAAATGTATATTTCCATAAGCACAACAATATTTAACTTGCAATAAGGGCACTTTAATCATCCTTCAAAAAAACAAATATAGAGAATTGAAAAGAAATTACCTTATGAATTGTGCAATTTAGACACAACAACTGGGGAAATCAAATCAAATCTTCCAAGTGGGTTAATATGACAACTGTAGAGTGCATAGAATAAAGAAGAAATTACATTATAGTAGTTAATAGAGCAATTTTCCAACAACAGAAGAGTAAGCATAACCCCATTACCATTTACTCTTCAAGGCTTTAAGCCATCGAGGGAGAGAGAGAAGTAAGGCCACAAGAGAGAAGAGACACAAATTACAAATTGCAAATCACAATCAGCTAATCATGAGCAGCAATCCTGCAAGACGCCAAAGCTCATACTCAAGAGAGATGCGGGGGCGGGGGAGAGAGAGATCAGAGATGCAAGGGAAAGAGAGAGATAAGAAATGCAAGGCCCCGAGGGAGACTAGGAGAGAGAGGCAAAGGTATGAGAAAGATCAGTCACAAGTCACAACACAAAGGAGAAAGAGATCAGCCACGACGCAAGAGAGACTGGAAAGAGATGCGAGGGTCAAGCGCCAAGGGCTTAACTACTAACTTTTCAAGGGAGTATGGATTAAGTCAGTGAGTTTAGATGTCTGATGGGTTGGATTTGGATTTTGGATATGGACATATCCAATTAAGAGAAAGCGAGGCTCTATATTCGTACACAGTTGCCCAAACCTATTTCTTATGGTATGGATAAAACCCATATCCAGATAAATGGATTTTTAAAGGATATGGGTTGGGCAAATTTTGGACAAGCCTACGTATCCGGTTATTTTGAATAAGCCTAATATATTTGGTACAAAAGGTACCTCTGAGGTTCAGAGAACCAAAAAACTTACAAAATACATGGTATTGATCCATCTTACAAAAATCATATTTCCTAAATATGTCCTATTTAATTGGCAGTCAACAAATAGCCTATATACAAGAATATGAAAGTGACCCACCTATTAAATGCTTAAGCTCGTAAATACCCTTTGTCTCTCAACCCCCAGCTATATAAATGAACCCATCAGTTAAGCCTATTTCCTATAGGAGACAAGGAAATAAAGGTTCTCTTATTCACATTACAACTTCAATTAAATGGATGCATCTGCATGTAGCTGCTAAGAATCACATACCTTATTCCCTCCTTTTGCTTCACCTAAAAGTTTGGCACATCCTTATCCCTTTAGTAGGCATGCTCCATTGTTTGTCGTCCGCTGTGAATATGATATATTGAATGAAGAGTTTTTATCTTTCAATCATGACCAAGATGTGTATGTTTTGTCTTGTATGGTTTTATCAAATTCAACATCACCTCTTTAAACACACATTTTTCATTTGTTTTCCAAATTCCCAAAACCACCGCACTTCATATCACCTTCCATCTTGCAAATTTAATTGCATTGAATCTATCATTAATATGTTGGAAAAATGTGAAGTTCCATCTTCTGGGAGCACTGATTGGATAGAAATCCAATTGAGCCAATGTTTCCATATCCTATGAACCATCTTACAAGGGAACAATACATGTGATGTTGTTTCAAATTCATCTTTGCATAGAGAACAAACATGGTCACCCACAGATAGTATAATATTCCTTCTAATGAAATTATCACATGTGTGTAATCTATCAATAAACAATCTCTATATAAAGAATATGGCCTTTGGTAGGATTTTTAATTTTCATAAATGCTAAAATACTTAGTCTCCTCCATCAACAATATCATCATCTAACCTAACCCAATAAGTCGAGCGGACTGAGAATTCTATTGATCCTTCCTAAAGCCACACTCATCAATCTTTAGCATTAGGTTGAGGCTTGATGTTGAATTTTTTTTGCTTGAAGTTCATGTGCCAAGTTGTCATCTCGCAAGAATAAGTTGCGCCTCCATTTGACCTTCCACCACCATTCATCATTTATCCAATAGGCCAAATCGTTAATAACCAAATGTTGTTGCTTTGAAATAAGAAAAATTCTAGGGAAAACTAAACTAAAAGGTTCCTAACCGACCCAACAATATCCCCAAAATTTAATGGTAAACCCATCACCCACCTCCCATCTAATCTCTTTCTTAAATCACTTATTCTCACAAATCCCTTCGCAACACTTTTTTAGATCTCGCTACCATATAGATGATGAATCACTAACCCCACCCTCTTCTAAACCTCTCCACCCATCATATCTCGAATTGAAGATCTCCCACCAAAGACTCCCTCACAATAGAACATTTTTCATCTCCACTTTGCAAGAAACACCTTATTGAAAAGCTCTATGTCCTTAATACCTATCCCTCCCAAACTTTTTGGAGCATACAATTTTTTCCAATTCACCCAAGAAACCTTCCTAGAACCCTCTACCTCCCCTTGTAAAAAAGATCTTTACGAAGCAACCACTTTCTTCAAAACACAAAAGGGCATTTTAAAGAAAGAAACACAAAACAATGGTAAATAAGCTAAAACCAAATTAATGAGACAAATCCTTCCTGCAAAGAAAATATTCTTGTGCCTCAAAGAACCAAGCTTTTTATTAAACTTTTCAATAATAGGCTTTCAAGTGGACTCTTTTCTAGGGTTTGCACCAATCAGGATGCCAATATAGTTGAATGGGATGGACATTGTTCTACAATGTAGAAAAGTTGCCATCTCTGTTGGGTTAGCCAAAAATCTAGAAGGGGGATTGAACGAATTCCTTCACTTTACCGCTTAATTTCTTAATTCAATTAAAAACAATACCCCTTTATAAATCAAGGTTTTAACAAAAGATATGTTGAAGAAAGATCAGCAACACATAAAACCAAAATATACAAAAACCTTAGAAAACAAAGTTTCATGGCCCTTTCACATCGATTCCATTACCAAGATTGGTTGACAAGACAAAGGCTTGGAGAAAGAAAGAATCACGCATAAGGTTTATACGAGTACAATCCTAGAAGAACCTACATCTAGTTGTTCTAAGATCCCTTAGAACTTTCACTAATAGAGAATCAAGTACAAATACCATGTACAAACAATTCCCTAAAAACTACTATTCTCTTGAACCCTACAAGATAACGATTAGGAGTTAAAATCCTATCAACTCACATAAACCCTTGATAACCCTAATCAAGGTTAAAAACTAGAAAGAAATCGAGATAGGATTGAATACACTTGAATGTGCAGATCATGAAATCTTCAAGCCTTTCTTTCCTTGCTCAAATCATGATGAAGAATGAATGAATCTTGATCATCATGAATCTCTTGTTGAAAATGCAGAGTGAATCCCTTAGATGAATCTCAAAAAGTATTTTCAAAAGCAGAGTCAATAATGAGAATGATCAACAAAGGGTATATATAGTATTTAATAGAAAAAAAACATATTCCATCGATTAACACATGAGGTAATCGATTAATTTGTCAAAATCCCTTTTGATTTGTATTTCCAGAAACTTGGCAATCGATTATAGAATGGGGCAGTCGATTATCTCATTTCGCATAGAGCTTCTCAAGCTTCTATGCTTTCTAGAATAATTGATTATCAATTTTGGTAGTCGATTATTTCGAAACACAAAGAGCTTTTAAGTTTCCATATGCAATCTAATTAATTACGAAAATGTGGTAATCAATTATCTCGAGCTACAAATACTCTCTTATTCTAAAAACGACTTAGGTAATCGATTACTAAAATTGGTAATCAAATAATTCGATAAAATTTTCCAATATTTCAACAGAAGTAAGTTTTGTTGCTTGTTCTCACACTTTGTAATTGACTATCTAAACTTGATAATCTATTATGCAATGATTAAACTGACTGCCTCTTAGAAACTTTGAGAATCAAACCATTTATCTTCTGATGTTTGAAAGGCCACTAAGCATGGATAAAGAGAACTAAGTCTAAAACACTCAATTGATCATGCCTAGTCTAAAACATTAAATACAAATGTCACATCTTTAGAAATTTGTTTGGCATTGCAAAAATAGAAAAACCAAAAGAATCCTAAGACTAATCTTCAAGTCTTCAAACACTTTGATCCAATATTCTCCTCCATTTCATTCCTCCCCACACGCACCGCCCCCAACTTACTTTTAAAGAAGTTTACTTTTAGGTCATACCAACTCAAAACACCTTAGAATGCCTTTAATAACGAAGACATTTGGACATTTGCCACAAAATGAAAATTGTATCATCGACATATTGTAGAAGATTGACAAAACATCATGTATTCCTACCTTATACCCCTTGGAAAGATGTTAGGCTTGGGCTTATCTCATAAGGCTACTCAAACCCTCTGCTACCATTGTGAAAAGGAAAGGTGCCGACAAATCTCCTTGACGAAGACCTTTCTCCATCATAAATTCTCTAGTTGGGCTACCATTGACTAGGACCGACATAAAGCTTGGTTTTAGGCAAGCCTTCAACCACTAGGTCTGTAACACCCCGAATGAATCACACCAGAATGAGAGAGATCCAAAGGCTATGCAGGTATGAGACTGTACTATTGAGGATGAATTAAAAGAATTAATTGGTACTACCTATACTAACAAGATGCATATGTTTTTGGTAGCCTATCACTTAAAAACTCCACAGTTAAGCGTGCTTGACTTGAAGTAGTTATGAGATGGATGACCTTCTGGAAAGTTTTCCAGAAAACGTGTGAGTGAGGACAAAGCATGCTGGAAATTCTCGTGTTGGTTTTTGGGGACAATCAATGATCTTGAGAATAGTCGAGTGATGTCAAAGCTGGTTGGCAAGGTCTCAAAAAAGGCAACCTACGGAGGATTCTGATCAATAAGGATGTTGAGTGAGGTGTTATCATGTGAAGTGTTGTAGTATGAGAGTCGTTGAGAAGTCAACAATTAGGGGCATTACAGGGTCCATTTACTATCAAAACCAAGCCTATCATGCATGTACCTAAGAAACTCCTAATTCACAAAGTCTTAGGCTTTCTCATAATCTACCTTAAAAAATAAGCACTTCTTCTTTTTCCTCTTTGCCTCATCCACCACTTGTTAGCTACAAGAACACCATGAAGAATGTTTCTATTTGCCAAAAATGCATATTGCCTATTCTCAATGACATAGGGCAAAACTATCTTTAATCTATTGGCTAACACTTTTACAACAATTTTGTACAAACACCCCACAAGAGTAATAGGTCTATAATCACCTTAGTGCGTAGGATTCTCCAACTTAGGGATAAGAGTAATGAAGGATGAGTTTAACCCTTTAGGAAATACCCCTCCATCACGGAATTCATTCAAAAATTTCATAATATCACTTTTCAAGATGTCCCAAAACTTCTTCAACAAATTTGAAATTCTAGCCATTGACCTTGGACTATTCAATCCACCACAATCTTATATCGCTTCTTTCACTTCCTTCTCTTCAAATTTTGTGACCAACCACTCCTTATGTTCTTGTGAAATCTTCTAAAATGGCACCCCATATACATTAAGTAAGCATGATGTAGAAAAATACTTTTTAGGTGGTTTAAGATGCAAATTATGTTACTATTTTGGGTGAATAATTTTTTTATTATACAATTCATAGTTAGTTTATAAAATGGTTTAAAAAGGTCAAATTTTACATTTAAAATATAATTTTCTGATTTCTTTTTAAAAATTGTCAAGTGTGGGCCAACCCACTAAACCTGCGAGTTACGTAAGGGAGGGTGCAGACTCGTTAAAAATAAACCTGTTTAGATTGATAGTTTCATAGGACGACCTTTGAAGTTACGAGCTTCACAAAAAACTTTCTCATATGTCCAACTCTACCCGTGAATCACTCATTCAAGGGTCCATGGTACAATTTGCCTAAACTCACTTTGCCAAGGTTAATTTCTATCCTTTTCCATTTTGTACATAGGATATTACAACAATATTAATGGTCTCTTATTTATTCATTCTTTTAACTTTTCTGTGTGAAAATAGCATTAACTAAGGTGTTAAGCATTAATTAGTTGCTAGTTCGAATTAACAAAGGAGTTAGAGAAGGAAAACAAGGAATTATTTGAGCCTTACATGAAGTTGAAGGCTAAAGACGACATAATGTCTTAGGAAGAAACAAATCAGATAATACAAAAGATGATCTCAGAGTCAGATTCTTCTAAAGATGACTAAACCACTATTGGAAAATGATATGACCTTTGGGTTTTGCTAAAGTTTAGGGTACTTTAGTCCTTCAAAGTCCCATGCAACCGGCCATTATTATTATACAAGTACAAAAATATTGAAAAACTAAGTAATTTATTAGGGGAATCCAATGAGCCATAAATCAACAAATAAAAGAATTTTATACTCTTTCTTAATAGGTTTTTATATTGTCATTACATTTTTTTCATTGGTTTCTTCTTTCTATATTGGAAAAAATTAATTCTTTCTTTATTTTTACACGCGGCTAATTTTACATATCGATCGATTTGATTTAGTTTGTGACTTGTATTTTTGAAATGAATCAAACCACAATACTTATACTAATACTTATATTACTTTAGTGTTATATGATTTATGTGTATATCACTTGAGTTTCATATCATTTTGTAATATTATGTATACAAATTTATATACAATGTATATCATTTTCTTTTTTCTGACGATTTTTTTAAGATATGTTTGGTTTAAAATTGATAAAATTTGACAAATTTTTATTTAGAAGGTTTAGTGTATTAATAAGTTTTGTAAATTGTTATTAACAATTTTCTTAATGTAATTTAATTTAAAATTTGAAAAGAAAGTATATAAAATTTTAATGAAATAATATTCTAGTAAAAACCACAAAAATTAAACTGCAAAATACTGGCTTTATTTGCTCTAGATTTTATTTTAAATGAAAATCAAACTGCATATTTTTTTTAAGTTTAGTTCGGGTTACTTTTTGATGAAAAACTAAACCAAATCGAGTTACGAACACCCCTACTACCAATTAAAAAAAATCCTTAAATCAAAAACTGCAAAAACAAAAAATGCAAAACATCGTATTTTTTATATTTGGTTTTGGTTTTTGGATCTTATTATAAAAAACCAAACCAAATTGGATAAATTGCATATTAAAATATATTGATTTTATTGTGATAGTTAATAATAAGTATTAAATAATTTATTACTTTTCCTTTGTTTTATAATAATGATGCATATTTTACTTTCATATGTTAAAAAAGGATGTACTAATATTGTTAAAAAATGGTGTTATATATTAAGTTAAACACAAATTACTATTATATTGTATAAAAGAGTTGGTAATATTATTTTATATAAATGTTAAATAGAAGTGAAAATAATAATTTTTAACTAAAATATGTTAAATAAAATTTAATAAAATAAAATTTATTTTTAAAATAATATAGCATAATAATTATAAGTCTGATTGATAACTTTTAAATTATGATAATAAAATATAAAAAAAACAGTCGAACCCAACTGAACTAAAATATGAAAGTTTAGTTTGGTTTGCTTTAATTCAGATTTAATATTATATTTAAATTGTATATATCTCTCTATTTAATAGTGGTGATAACAGTGATTTGATGACAGTGATAATTAAAAAAATAATGAGTAATATGCAACTAAATAGTAGTTAATTTTATTCTGTAAGTAATTAAATTCAATTATTCTCTCTCTTCTCATCTTTTCCCCTCTCCTCAAACGCTCCGCATCCACAAATTAGGCACAGTGGAGACCATGGCGGGGCGACTTCTGACGTCTCCCTGTATGACATCATCGAACTTGGGCCAGGAGCATCGTCTCGACATGCGTTTTTGAAAAAGTAAGTAATTTATTAGGTGAATCCAATGTGCCATATACTAGCGCATAAAAGAATTTTATACTCTTTCTTAATAGTTTTTTTTTTCTTTTTATTGTCATTACATTTTTTTATTCTTTTCTTTGGTTTCATCTTTTTATATTGGAAAAGATTGATTCTTTGTTTATTTTTACACGCGGCTAATTTTACATACCAAACACTTGTTTAATGTAAAATTTATAAGGAATATTGATTTCAACATATATTGAAATTATGTTTAGCTTTCATTATTAAAAAAAATATTTTTAGCTTAAAATTAATTTCATTCGACTTTAACTTAAGCAACCACTTCATAATTTTCTTAAATAATACTTATGAGAACGAATTAATAAAAGAAGAGAAAGAAGTAAATAATAAAAGAGGTAATAAACAAATATAAGACTAAAGGATAAAAATATATTAAGAGTAAATCACACCAATTCTTCTTTAATATTTAATTTCTTCGTATACACGATCCTCATTTTTTCCCCACAATTTCTTAAGGGTTACAGTGTGTAATGATTTTAGGATAAATATGGAAAAGTATTAATGTTTTCAACGATTTAAGAAGTTAGTGTTTTTCAATAATAAATTAAAGAGTATTTTTTTTTCCTTTCAAATTGTATATGATATATTCCTCCTTTTTTTACCTTATAAAAAATTCTTTAATTATTTAGTTCACATTATATCCAAATTCTCTTCTTTTTAAATATCATTTAATAATTTAACAATAAATACATATTGACCACATAACTTTTAATAAAAATTTATATCTAAAATAACATCATCATCTCTCTCAAAAATCACATCTCTTCTTCAACAATCCCTTATTTTCTTCAACAATCTCTCTTCACTTATCACCACCAGCTTCTTCTTCTCCTCCTCCTCCTCCCTCTTCCACGACAGTCACTCTGGTCAAAGCAACCACCACTGCCTCCACCATAGCCATCGCCACCACCGTAGCCACTGTCACTACTACCATATCCACTGCCACCATCGTAGCCATCGCTGCTACTACCATATTCACCTCCACCTTCTTATCCCTCGTCGTAACTTCGACCATCATCACCATTGCGTCTAGTTCCCTAGACGCTCAACCGACTCTTCTTCATTGAGGCTTCAAAAATCGTCAAATTTGATCTAAGATAGGTGGAGGGGGATTTGGTGAGTTAGGGGGTGATTTTTTTGTGAATCCTGATTTCTGATAATAATTGGGAGGAGATAATATAAATGATAATTTTGGTTTTACAATTAAAATGTAGACAATTTAATCTGTTCACATATTTCAATTGAAATTAGTTAACCACGTTAACAAATGGTGTAAAAGTAATAATTTGAGAAAAATACAAGGGTAAAAGTGTAATTTAGTCAAAATTAAATTATAAAATAATGTTACCGTGGATCGCGTTGCCACTTGCCAGTCAGTGAAACGCGTGTAAGAGACAATGAGTATGATATATATTCTTTCTCATGAAATTATAATACAATTAATCAAGAGTTGCCAGCACCCAGTAGGGCCGAAAACAGTTTCAGTGGTAAATGGTAACCCCTAAAAAAAAAAAAAAATAGAAAAATTGAAGCACCCTTACATTCTTCAACTATATATACGAGGGATTGGCTCATTGAATCCTTGGGAGTTCAGAGTTATTTGAGAATAATGGAGTTTTATACTCTAATTACTTTTCTACTCTTGCTAATAATGCCTGCACTCTCTTCCCCCCAGTATCTAATTGAGAACAAAATACTAACTCATCGAAAGATATTCCCTAAACAAGAAGCCATTACTACTTCTTACGGTGTCATCATTGATGCTGGTAGCACTGGAAGTCGTGTTCATGTCTTCCATTTTGACCAGAACTTAGATCTCCTTCGAATTGGCAAGCAACTCGACTTCACGCAAAAGGTGGAGCTTTTTGGCTTTGCTAATTTTGCTTCATAAATCATACTTCCGTTAATTCATGTGAATTATAAATATTCTCAAAGTCTTAAATTGTTGTCACGGTTGTAATTTATTGCATTTTTTTTTGTATAGTAGGAAATTACAGATTAATATAGTCGATGGAGTCAAAAAAAAAAAAAAACTCTGCGGCCAAAATTACAGTCGCGGATGGATTTTTTAAAACCTAGATTATTCTTAAAAAAAGAAAAACACCTAGATTATTCTATTCATGTGCTTCATTCTAACAAATTTATTATTGTGGTGTAGGTCACACCCGGTTTGAGTGCTTACGCCGGTGATCCTAAACAAGCCGCAGAATCTCTGATTCCACTTTTAGAGGCAGCTGAAAATGTTGTCCCTGAGGACCTGCATCCCAAGACACCCCTTAAGCTTGGGGTGGGTGTTTTTCATGTCTATGATTGTCACAGTGTGTTAATTTCTAGCTAGGGGCTTCGGCGGACACTATACGCATGACCTATGTAACAAAATCTTATTATAAAAAGTATTAAAAATAACGTCAAACAAATACTCACTTTTGATTGGTTCAAAATGTGATCGATCGGCTTTTGTACATCATGTGTTTTCATTTTTTTTTTTTAATATTAATGCAGGCAACAGCAGGTTTGAGGCTCTTGAATGGGGATGCTGCTGAAAATATATTGCAAGCGGTAACCATGAACTTCTTTTTCTGATGTTGTTAACAAGATAAGAAAATCGGATTTTCTTATATTGTAATTAACTAGGCTTTCAATGTCTAAAGTTTTCGTTTTCTTTCTCTTTTTAGGTTAGGGATATGTTCAAGAACAGGAGTACCCTCAACGCTCAATCAGATGCAGTAGCCATTCTTGATGGAACCCAAGAAGGGTCTTATCTATGGGTATGGCATTTCTATTTATGTTCCTAGCTAACTTTATTCATTTGATTGCGAGGGTCTCTTTTTACAATAAGCAAAAATATACTAATAAAAAAATCTATAAAAGTTTTAACAGACAGCAAAATTAAAATTTCCTAATTCAATTAACGACAATCCTATCCAGTGTTATAAAATCAGTTCCAACCGATCAGTTGAACCGATAGTATAGCTAGACCAGTTTGAAATCGATCTGAACCGATCAATCGGACCAATTCAATGGGTATCCAGTGGTGTAAATAGACTAGTTTGGTTATTGAACCGACATTACATCTTACACGGGATAATCCAATCAGACTTGGCCGGTTTTTATTGACCAGGCCGATTCTAAAAATCCGATTTGTACTTCACCAAAAAAAAAAAAAAACTCCAAAACGACGCTGTTTTGCTTTATACTTGTTCTTCTTCACTTCAATCAGTTCAGTGCTTCACGGTTCATGCCGTTTTGCACCAGGCACCAGGCATCGTTGCTTCACGCTTCACCAGTCACCACTTCATGCTTTTGTTCTTTTCTTCACTTCACTTCAAGCATCTGCTTCACGGTTTGTATTCCTTCACCAATTTACTATTCTTTGTCTTCTCCGCTTTCGCTTAAGGTGTTCACGCTTTTGATTCTTAGGCTACTGCTTCTGCTTCACGTTTTTTATTTTCTTCCATTTATTTAATGTTTCTATTGATTTGTAGCGCCTAATATAAGCTTTTGCTGTTTTGCATATTATAAATTATAAAATAAACCCACGCGTGCATCTCGCTTTTGGTGTTCCACTTCTTTGCTGCTTTTTTATTGGGTCTGTTTGGATGTAAGTTTCTCTAGAAGGACTTCTAGAAGAAGAAAGTAAGAAGAAAAAAATGAAATGAACTTTTCCATAAGCTAAAATAGGTTTTCCATTAAGTCATTTGTAGATGTCATCTCATCTTTTAGAAAAGTTGTATTGGTGAACTTCTCAAAATTAACCGATAGAAAACTTATTTTCACTTATGGAAAAACTAATTTCATTTTCTTCTTCTTATTTTCTTTTTCTAGAAGTATTTTTAGAGAAGTTTATTCAAACAAACCTTATTTCTCTCTCTTCCAAATATAAGTGGCTAGTACTAGTAGCTTCCAAGTTACTATTTTTCCTTGAATTTCAATTACAAAATGGTAAAAGATTAAACTCTTGATTCAAGTGTGAACTGAATTTAATATTTTAATTATTATTTTAAATTTTAGAGTATAAATAAATTTTTTCTAATAAATAATGTTAATTATATTATATATTTATATATAATTTAAATTTTTAATATAAATAAGATTAAATTGGATTAATTACTGTTCACCGATTGAACTACTGATGTATTATTTAACCGGATGAATAATACTTTTATAAGATTGGTCCTATCAATTGAAAACAACCACCCATGGACAGTTGGACCAATATGTACGTGATGCCAATTAAATAAAAAGAAAACAGTCGCCAGATACTTTTTCCTTTTTTTTAAGAATTCCTTGTTTTTATTTGTCCTCCAAAGTCTCCAATGAGATTTGTCCGAGGAAAAGATACCTGTAAAAAACTTTAACCTCACTTTAGGGTTTGACTGTCAGCAATGATTAGAGTAATAAATACATAAATGAACAATAATTTTTATCCGAATCTTATCTTATACAAATCTTTATGAGTCTTAGACTGTGGGCCTCTGTATTTGGTGTTACAATCTATAAGTAATTTTTCTTTAGGTTAGGTAGCTAAACCTAGGATTTTTCTTAATCATGTCAGCTTGCCCTATTATGGAACCCAACTACCTACTCATAGGAGCCGGTTTGCTAATTTATGTCTGAATACCAGTTCAGTGAAACCAATTTTAAGATTTTCGTCTTGACCGAATACCTGTCCGATACTGGCTAAACACCAAATCCCCACGATTCATCTGAACTTGCAATACGGAACAAATTGATTAAAAAATGTAGATCTCAAAAATTAATTTTAATCACAACACGACCTTATTACTTTACTACCACCATCAAATGAATCAAAAGAGATCCTCTGAACGCCTTGAGTTTTATCTGTGCCGTATGCAGAATGCGTGTTGCTCTGAACCTCAACCAATATTATATTCAACTAATACTCAATATTAGGAATTCTCGAAAGAATTAATGAATCTTTTAACCGGTTAACTATATAATATCTTTTAAGTACTTTATTACATATAATAATTAATATCATTAAGATTTTTTTGACAGCATCATTAAGAAATTATTTGTAACACTATTCTTAAAAACTAATTTGTACTCTTGCGAAGTTTTTATTTTTCTTAAGGATGATCAGATTTTCGTTTTGGTTTTGTTGCATTGAAAATTTATGGTAATTACAGTATTATAATTTCTTATATTTATTATATAAATAAATAGAACAATTGCATTTGAACAATTTTTTTTTTATAATTTTTTATACAATAAAGAGAGAAAAGAAAAAAAAATGTAAGATACAGTGATATGTTAATTATTAATGTGATAATGAAGGACTTAAATAAAAATAACATCATAAAAATTGTTATAAAAAGTATTATACCTTTAACATGACTCTATGTGTGCATGTTAATTAAATTGAGAGAAGTACAATGGACACTACAAAATATATATGGGAAATTTTAAAAAAGGAGTTTGATTAAATTATAAGATCAATATAATATTATCTAAATATATTATTGTTTTAAACCAGGTTTGTCATTGTAAATATATAAAATAGTTTTTTTTAAATCTAATCATTAAGGTGTTACACTTTTATTATTGTAAAAATTATTAATGTATATGTGTGTGTATCTAATGCATGTTATACATGATTTGCAATTCATTTCTTTCAGTATGCATGTCTTGATATATTAATTGAAAAAATCATGATTTATTTCGTATTTTTGTGACTGTATTTGAGTGGTGCACGAAGAGTATTTTATTACTTACCTTGCAACTTCATGAAATATTCTAGTTGGCAATTAACTATCTATTGGGCAATTTGGGAGAAGAGTTTACTGAGACAGTGGGAACAATTGATCTTGGAGGTGGATCAGTTCAAATGACATATGCCGTCTCAGGTATCACAGCACAAAATGCTCCAGAAGTACCTCATGGAGAGGATCCATACATAAAGAAGCTTACAGCCAAGGGAAAAAATTACGATCTTTATGTTCACAGGTTTCTTTTCTAAATTGATTAATACACATATATGGGAGAAAAGTTTAGATTTACATGCTTTTGAGAGCAAAAACGGGTGGATCCAAAGTTTTAAATTGCGGCCACCAATGCAACTAAGTTGCAATATTTCTTGATATTGTGGGAAATAAATTAAGTACAAATATGGTCAATGCAACTACAATTGTGATCGCATTGCAGTGATAGATACTAAATTAAAAAACCCTTGATGTTGTGGTTAAAATTGTTTTTTAAAACCTTGAGTTGAACAAATTTCTGAGAATAAACACATAGCAACTACATTTTGAAGTCTAGATGGTTAGATATTTTTTTGATGCGTCCCCTATGGCATGGTTAGTTAATAGGTTAAATAATTTATTTGATTTTTTATCTTATTTTTTGTTTAATTTAATTATCTTTTAAATAGCTCAACTTGATTCTTTATTTTATTTTGTTAGTTTAGTTTAATCTTTTATTTTTATAAAATTTGTTTTGACCATTTATTTTATTTTTGTTCAATTTATTTCTTTGATCCATTTAAGATTGATATCATTAATCATTTAAGAATATTTTTTTAAAAAAATGAAGTGGAGAAAAAGAAGAAAAAATTGAACAAAAAATTCTTTTTTAAATGATTAAAGAAATCAATTTTAAATAGATTGAATGATCATATAAAAAATAAAGAATTAAATTGAACTATAAAAAATAAGATAAAATATTAAATAAATGTTTTTAAAAAATAAAAAGCTAAAATGAATAAAAAATAAGATAAAAGATTAAATTAAACTTTTTAAAAAATAAAATACTAAACTGAAAAGAAAAAACCTAAATATATCATTTAGCCTAATTAATATGTGATTTTTAACGTCTTTCTTTCAGTTACTTGCGCTTTGGTAAAGAAGCATTTCGTGCAGAGACTTTGAAGCTCACTGATGGTGCTGCTAACCCTTGCATTTTAGTTGGCTTTGATGGTAAACAAATTGCTTCTTCATTTGACATTTATTCTTGGATCCTCCACTTAAAAAATTCTTTTTTTTTTTAAATATTTTCTATTCCGAGTATATAACATGCCAATAACAAGTGAATTTTTTTGTTCTTTAAAGGGACCTACACATATTCTGGAGCGGAGTATGCTGTCTACCCCCCAATTTCTGGCTCCAGCTATGATGCATGCAGAGAGATAACTCTTGAGGCTCTCAAAGTGAATGAACCATGTCCCCATTCAAATTGCACATTTGATGGGATATGGGATGGTGGAAGAGGAAGTGGACAAAAAACTATTTATGCTACTTCATCTTTCTTTTACCTCTCCCATGATGTAATATATATCTACATAATATATTTTTTAGAATTCTTTTATCGGTCAATGTTTTTCGGAGAGATTCAAACGTCAGCCATGCTAATTAGTTACATTTTATTTATTTATTTCCTATAGGTTGGTATCTTTGATGCAAAAGCACCCAATGCCATAATTCATCCTGCGGATTTTGAGATTGTAGCTAAGCGAGCTTGTGGACTAACATTTGAAGAGGCCAAATCTGCTTATCCACTTCTTACAGAAGAGAGAATTCCATATGTGTGCATGGATAGTGTACACACGTATGCGTTGCTCGTTGATGGATTTGGTAGGTTTGCGCTATGAATTGAAGTTGATATACGCTGGCAACATTTATTAATTTGTAATTTTTTTTTTATCTTCCTACGTACTCTAATTTCTCCCATTTGTTAACAGGCCTGGATCCTTGGCAAGAGATTACAGTGGCAAATCAAATTCTGTATCAGGATTATCTTGTGGAAGCAGCATGGCCTCTTGGCACTGCCATAGAAGCCATATCAGCAATGCCTAAATTTGAACGATTAATGTATTTTATGTAGGCTTCTGGACAGAGAAGTGCTAGCACATTTCAGAGCTAATGGGCACTTTAGCAGGGATAAATAAAAACTTTAATTGCACTTTCTTGTCCCTCTATTTCATATTGATTATCAATATATTTATTATTTTTAAAAAATCATATTGAATACAAATATATATACTTAGATTATGTTGTTAAACTAAGGTGGATAAGAAAAGAAATGAGTATGTGTGGTTATACGAAAATGGATAAGATAAATAATGAGGATATTTGACGAAAGATAGTAGTACCGAAATATGAAAAGATGAGGAAGTATAAATTGAGGTGATTTGGACATATTATGAGACGACTACGGGATGCTCCCATAAGAACAAGAATGTGTTACCAAGAGCTAGACACAAAGAAAGGTGGAGATTGACCGAAACTTAATTAAGAAAAGGTAGTTAGACAAGACCTAATGGAGTGAAATATAGATTGACGAACGGTATGTCTTAGGATGAAGTGGAGGAAAGCTATAAGCTTGGTGGATGGTTAAACTAATTAGTAGTTATATATTTCAGTCATTCTTTTGTTTTTGTTCTCTTCTCCTTCATTTTTCACTTCTTCCTTTCACCCTCTTTTATTTTAACTTTTTTTTTTTTTCTCTCTTTTGTCTTATTTCTACTTTTTTTTTTCTCCTCTCCTTTTATCTTATTTCTGATCTATTATTGGGTTCATATATCACCGACCTCAATTAACTTGGATTAAAGGTGTTGTTGATGTTAATGTTGATGTCTCTTGTTGAACTAACATTGTAGAATTACATTGTAAGGGTGATAAGAGAATCAAATAATTCATGAAATTAATGATAATTAATAATTATCAATTAGTTATATGACTATTGTTAGTACTACATTTTTTATATAGTTAGTTAATAATAATTCATATATGTTGCACAAAATTAAAGTTAACTATAAATTGGAAAGCTAGTTAACGGTTGAAAGTTAGAAAATGAAAAATTAGTTTATTAAATTATAAGTGTTTATAAAACTAACTGTTAGAATAATTTAAAAGTATAAAATGATACAAAAATAATAAAATCATAATTTATTTTTAAAAGATAAAAGAAATTTAATAAATCTTTTGGGGATAAAAATAGAATAAAATAAAAAAAATTAGAAACTAACATTTTAAAAAATACCATTACAAGTAATATTTCAGAAAACATTAAAAACTTATTAAATAATAACTTATTTACCTAACAATCAAACAAACTTTTCAAATAATAAAAAAATTAAAAATTAACTAAAATATCTTACAAACATTACCTATAATAAAAATTTACAAAAACTTATTACCCCACACATATATTTTTCTTTAGGGGAGGGACAAACTTTCTAGAGACCCTGTTTAATATTTCTTTTTTTTTTAGAAAACAGAACCCTCAATTGGCAATTTAAAAATAAACGACTCATTTAAATAAGAAAAATTATCATCTCCTCTAATTTTCAATATTGAATATATATTACAGTAATTAATACTTAAAGCTCCTTATTTTTTGAGGTCCTATCCGATTGGACCCCTTAAATGGGTCCAGAATCAGCTATGCAGTTTTCTTAAAAAACAACCATTATCCGACAACTTAATCGCTGCAAATCTTTATCCCTCACCTCTTTTTTTTTTGGGGGTTTTCTTCATATCTCAAGTTACTGTCCATCGTATTTATTTAGTTGATCAATAAAAAATAAAATAAAAAATTAAAATATCTTATTCAATAATAAATTTTATCAAAACCTTATGACCCCACCCATATACTTTTCTTGCAAAACAACCATTATCCGACCACAAAATGCTGCAAATATCTCAAGTCACTGTCCATCTTATTTATTTGGTTGATTAACATTATTTTGGATTATTCTTTTTGGAAGGCACCTGAAACTTTTCTTGCAAAACAACCAATATCCAACCACAAAATTCTGCAAATCGTATCCCTCGTTTTTTTCGTTTTCTTTCATATCTCAAGTCACTGTGCATCTTATTTATTTGGTTGATTAACATTCTTTTGTATTATACTTGTTGGAAGGCACGTGAAACGTTGATAGTGTCGAATTCGGCTTTTTTACCGAAAAGGAATATTTTTTAATTTTAACTACCATTTTGAAATAGAATTTAAATAAATTATCAGAACAATTAGTAAGAAGTTTTACAACTTTTAAGTTAAAAGTCGTAATCCTTATTACCACTTCAATTTTTTAAGTAAAGTAGTGAAATCCTTTATGACTTTATATAATTTTTTTAAAAAATTTACTACTTCAAAATCATAAAAAAATTTGTTTTTTTTTTTTTTACATTTTTTAATGACAGTAGTACCCCTTTTTTTAGAAAAAAATTGTGTATTTTTTATTTGTTTTAGTTTTATTTTGCTTCAAATTTTTTTAAAATTATAAAATTAGTTTAATTTAATTATTTAAAATAAAAGTAATTTAAATTTTTTAGTTTGATTTAATATTTTG
>PYAF01004486.1:4720-29848 GCA_007407185.1 Glycine tomentella
ATGTTGTCGTATGAGTTTATGTTCCTCCTGATTCTCTCTATTTAGATGTTATGTATCTGCCTATGTTGTGTGTTTTGTATGTTAGTTTTATCTGGATCAGCAGGGGTTTGAAATGTTTTCATGTGATGTGTTTTATATTTCATGCATAATGATATCGAGAAAAACGATTCTATCGCTTTCGCGCCGCGCATAGTTAACGTTGTTAGCGTTAGACTGATATGTTGGGTGATAACGCACCGGGTGCACACGGGGTGTTACAGGGGTGACCCATAAGCTTTCTGTTTCCACCCCCCTCGTTCCTAGGGCCCACCTAGGGGTACAGCCCCCGTTTGACATCCGCTATGAACCTTGTTCAAAATGTTTGGACGAATTTTTCTATCTGTCCAGCAGAGATTTAGATAAACAGGCCAAGGACCTTCTAGATGGGTGTCGTCACAATCCTGTAAGGGTGCCAAAGCCTATCGCTGGGCCAGTCTCAACTTTGGGTGTTCGCCCACCAGTGGCTATGTCGGCTCGAGCTTTGCCACTTCCTCAACCCTTGCCGACTCGCCCCCCAGGTATCCTTCTAACTGCTTTATTTTCCTTGTCGTAGGTAATCATGGATTCTCATATCGGCGGTGTCAGTGGTTTGGCGACCGGGTCTCGTTCCGCCCTTTCTGTTTTGTCCGAAGAGTTTCCCTGGGTCGCCCACGAGGTTTTAGAATACTCGTCGGTGCTTTCCTCTGATGACCTTGCCCAATTGCCCCTCGAGGTCTCTGAAGATTTCCAGATCCGTCCATCTGGCTCGGGGGTTCCCGTTTGTGTTTCCCAGGGGGGCGATGGCCCTCCCTTTTTCCTATTTTATAGTGAAGTGGTTACTAGGGTGGGGATCCGACTTCCTCTGTCCGACTTCCAGATGCAAGTGTTAGACTATCTGCACGTCTCCCCTACCCAACTTCATCCCAATAGCTGGGCTTTCATGCTTGCCTTTGAGATGCTCTGCCAACAACTTGAGGTTTCCTGTAGCTGCCCCTTATTTTTCTACTTCTTTTCCGTACAGGCCAGTCGTTCGGGCAAAGAAGCTGCCGACCGAAAAGGATGGATTTCTTTTCGTGGCCGAAACGACAATGGTTCCGACCGTCGCCTTTTTTCCTTATTTTCCGATTCTTTCAAACATTTTAAAGACAGATTTTTTATGGTTATTACCAATCCTGGCCGACGCCCTTTCTTTTTGACTGATTCTCTCGAACCCAAATTTCCCTTGTATTGGTCATCCCTCCATTATGACTCTCCTCGTGCCTCCTACCGAACCGACAGGGCCCGGTTGTCCGAATCTGAACTTGTTTCTGTGGCTCAGATACTATCGTGCCAAAGTTCTGGGAACTTAGCACCGATATCCTATTATATCCAGAATGGTTAGTTTGGACTTTTTACCTCCTGTTCTTGTTTTTGTTTGATTTTTTGTAATGGGTGTAGTCGTCTTTGCAGCTATCGAGATGAGCTCTGCCGGCCTCCCTAGTCATCTGGCGGCTATGAAATCTCGGAAGAAACGCCGACTGGCTGACGATAAGAGCAAAGACTTGGCCTCTGATCCTGCTTCAATTTTGACTTCTGTCAGGTCGGCCTCTATCCCTGCGGATCCGACGCCGGTTGCTGCTCTTACCCCTCTGGCTTCTCCTCCACCCGCCACCGTCGTGGTTATTGACAGCCCGGTGGGGGAGGTTTCCGCCGCTCTTGCTATCACGGGTGTCTCTGCTCCTGCCACCGAGGTCGTTCCAGAGGATGCTCCGTCCTCTCCCATTGCCGATCATGTTGAGGCATCGGGGCCCCTTACTTCGTCGACTCCCCCTGTTTCTGCTGCGGCCGACTCGTCTGAAGGCCGTATTCAGTTGTCTCCCCGCACCCTCTGGAACCGGGGGATGACCATGGATCTTTTTGAGGCCATCCGGGCTCCCAAGAGGTATTCTGATCCGATCGCCTTTTCCGATCCGGAATTGGAAGAGCTGAATGCCTTACAATCAGCTTGCTTCAAGACGGGTTCGCTACTTGGGAGTCTGTCTTCTTTAAACTTGAAGGCTTCCAAGTTGGCGTCGCGGGTTGAGGCCTCCGAGGCCAAGGTCGAGCGTCTTCGGCGAGAGTTGGAGTTGTCTCATGCCGAGGTGGCTAAATCGGCTGGGGCGTTGGAGGCCGCTCGGGTTGAGGCCGATGAGGCGCAGGCGTCGGTTGCCCTATTGGCCGCAGAACTCCAGGAGTCCAAGGAATCGGTTGTAAAGGTGACCGCCGATTTCGAGGCTACTTGTGAGTCGGTGGCCAAATTGACGGCCGAACTGGATGTTTCCCGAACTCAAGTCATGGCTTTGGAGCGGGAGATCAGAGCTTTTAAGGCGACCGTCACCCGACTGGAGGATACCCTTCGAAGGGTTCGGAAGAGGGCCCATCGGAGCAAGGCCACTTGCGATGAGCTGCTTGCCCTTAATACTAAGAAAACCCAGGATTGGGAGGAGGCTACAGAGGAACTTTCATTTGTCCGAGATCAGCTCAAGAAATCCTCGGAAGCCTCCTTTCACAATGCTCTGAGTCAACTTTATTTCTTAAATCCTGGGGTGAAACTCAATACTGAGGGTATGCATTTCAGGGCCTACGTCAGTGATGGCCGACTCCTCATGCTTTCTGACAGTGAAGAGGATGAGGGCGTTTCGGACGAGATTCCCGATGGCGGCGCTCCTGATGGTGGTGTTCCTGGTGGCGGGGTTCCCAGTGGTGATGACTCTCCGGTTGAGAGAGACGATTGAAGGGCCGGTATGCCGGTTTTCCTTGTAAATTCCTAACATTTTGGTTGTCCGGACAAGAACTCAATTTCCCTTTATATGATTAGTTGTGATTTGTATTGGAATCGTCTTTATTTTGCTTTCCTGGCTCCAACGGCCTAGATTGTCGCGAATAGACTTAGGGTTCTGTCGCCTTAGTCGATATCGTGGTTTGAACGGTCGAATTTCCTAATCCGTCATTTTAGACTTTTAGGGTTTCGATTAGACGCTTTCGACCGAGGTCACGTTATTCAGTAGTTACTTTGATTTAGATAATCGATTCTATGCATAGACAACATAAGTTCCCTGTAACCAGGTTTTTATTCATATTCTTCGAAGATAAGATTTTCATGATCTCTCTGGCCGATTTTTTCCAGGTTGTACATCCCTGAATCGACCAACGAGAAGCATGATACATCTGTTAACATCCTCCCGGAAGACGGTGAGGTGATAATACACGATCCCTATGACGGGCATATCGGCCAATTAAAGGGAAACACGTGTCGTCCATGATCCCGATGACAGGTTGAAAACCTGCTAGGGGGAAACACATGGGTTTTAACTTTAGTACTTCCTTAGCTTGTCTACATTCCATGTTCGTCGGATCGGGTCTTCCCCCAGTGTCTTCAATGTGTAAGCTCCTTGGCCGATGTTCTTAGAAATTCGGTACGGACCTTCCCAATTTGCTGCCAGCTTGCCCTCTCGTGCGTTCCTATTTCCGATGTCCGCTCGTCGGAGTACGAGGTCTCCTTCTTCAAAGGACCGCGTCCTTACCTTCTTGTTGAACCTTTTTGCTACTTTGTTCTTGCTGAGCAAGTCTCGGCTGTGTGCCGCCTCGCGGATTTCTTCTATCATATCTGACTCGGCCGCCAGTGCTTCATCGTTGTCGGCCGCCTGGTTTCTGTGTTGCCTTCTCCAAGAGGGTTGACCGATTTCTACTGGGATCATAGCGTCACATCCGTACGTCATTCTGAATGGAGTTTCTTGTGTGGACGTCTGGGTCGTCGTCTTGTATGCCCACAAGACGTAGTATAGCTGTTATACCCAATTTTGTCCGGCTTCGTGAATTCATTTCTTCAGTCCGTCCATAATTATTTTGTTGGCCGCATCGGCCTGGCCGTTGGACTGCGGGTGTTCGATGGATGCAAAATGATGTTTTATCTCCAGGCCTGCCATCATTGCCCTGAACTTGCCATCGGTGAATTGGGTTCCATTATCGGTCACTATTTATGCCGGAATTCCAAACCTCGCTATTATGTTTCGCTCCATGAATTTTTGTACGCAAGCCGAAGTGATCGAGGAGAGGGGTTCGGCCTAGATCCATTTTGTAAAGTAGTCGACGGCCACTATAAAAAACTTCATCTGCCTCTCTGCCGGCTTGAATGGTCCCAAGAGGTCCATGCCCCATTTGTAAAATGGCCATGGGGCAGTAATCAGGCCGAGCTCGGACGGGGGGCTCGTAGTATTTTTGCGTGTTTCTGACAACTGTCGCATCTTCTTACATGGTTTTTCGCATCTGCCTTCATCGTCGACCAGAAATATCCTGCACGTAGCACTTTCAATGCTAACGCTCTTGCTCCCATGTGCTGGCCATTGATTCCTTCATGTATCTCG
This sequence comes from Glycine tomentella, assembly GCA_007407185.1. Taxonomy (NCBI): domain Eukaryota; kingdom Viridiplantae; phylum Streptophyta; class Magnoliopsida; order Fabales; family Fabaceae; genus Glycine; species Glycine tomentella. The sequence goes on from PYAF01004486.1 coordinate 9,121, forward strand.
GTGAGGACGTAATCGGCCTGCTCGGGTTTTAAACATAGTAACAACGGGGTGTGGATGCCGCGTCGATATAATTCGCCGTTTGCCATCACATATAATGCAGCGTCCCTGACCAATTTCTTTGCTTCTATTCCGTCGCCTGGGACTGTCCTGTGTTCCAGATAGTCGATCAGTGGTCTTCTCCAATCGTCATTATTTACTACGGCCATGATACATGCCGGTTGGGAGACCTCTTGCTGGATGACCGACCTGTGGCTTGTGGTTCCTTTGGTGCTGGCCAATTTGGACAATATATCCGCTCTAACATTCTCCTCCCTTGGGATGTGGGCGACCACCACTTCCTCGAATTCTGCCATAATTTCGTTGACCTTGACCAGGTATTTAGCCAGCAGGGACCCCTTGGTCTGGTATCTGCCCTCGATCTGGGCGGCCACAAGTTGTGAGTCGGTGAAGACGTGGACTCTAGAGGCTCCCTGCTCTTTAGCCTGAAGTAGCCCGGCGATTAGTGCCTCGTATTCTGCTTGGTTGTTAGAAGTCGGAAAATTGAGCTGTAGTGACTGCTCCAGGGATACGCCCTCCGGGTTTTCAACTATGACCCCGACTCCGCTTCCCTTTGCGTTGGACGACCCGTCGACGTAGACTTTCCACATTTGGTTGGTCTGGCCGGACAAGGTCGGCGTTAATTCCATCACGAAGTCGGCCAGCGCCTGGGACTTGATGGCCTGTCGTGCTTCGTAGTGGATGTCATATTCGGATAACTGGATCGCCCAGTTCATCATTCTTCCCGCCAAGTCCGGTTTATGCAGCACCTGTCGGATCGGCTGATTTGTCCGGACGATAACCGTGTGGCTTTGGAAGTATGGTCGGAGCCGTTTTGCTGCGGTGAGTAGGGCGAAGGCGACTTTCTCCAGCTTTTGATATCTCAGTTCTGAATTTTTTAACGCTCGACTGATGAAGTATATCGGCCACTGAGCTTTGCCTTCTTCTCTGACCAGTACTGCGCTGATGGCCTCGTTGCCCACCGATAAGTATACTATGAGTGTTTCGCCCAGCTCGGGTTTTGATAATATCGGCGGTGTGGTTAGGCATGCCTTGATCTTCTGGAAAGCTTCTTCGCATGTCGGACTCCATCCTACCGTCGCCTCTTTCTTTAATAACTTAAAGAAAGGCAAGGCCTTTTCTGCTGATTTTGGTAAAAATCGGGTCAGAGCCGCCATCCTCCCGGTCAGCTGTTGTACCTCCTTTTTATTGGATGGAAATTGCATGTCTAGGATGGCTCTGCATTTGTCTGGGTTGGCCTCTATTCCCCGGTGAGTTAGCATGAAACCCAGGAACTTCCCCGCTCTGACCCCGAACACGCATTTTAGCGGATTGAGACGTATGTTGTGTTGCCTCAATTTCTGGAACGTTTCTTCTAGGTCCTGGACATGGTCTCCGGTTGCCGCAGTTTTTGTGATCATATCGTCAATGTAGACTTCTATGTTTCGTCCGATCTGATCACAGAAGACCTTGTTCATCATCCGTTGGTATGTGGCTCCTGCGTTTTTTAGACCGAAAGGCATGACCTCGTAACAATAGTTTGCTTTGATGCCCCTGAATGCTGTCTTCTCCTGGTCGGCCGGTGCATGGGGATTTGATTGTATCCAGAATAAGCGTCCATGAATGATAGCCACTGATATCCTACCGAGCTGTCCACCAGCTGGTCGATGTTCGGCATTGGGTACGAATCTTTTGGGCAGACTTTATTCAAGTCGGTATAGTCGACGCACACTCTCCACTTCCCACTGGATTTTCTCACCATCACAACATTCGAGAGCCAAGTCGTGTACTGGATTTCTCTTATGAAGCCAGCTTCGATTAGTTCTTCAATGTGTTTTTCTAGGGCTTGCCTCCTGTCCTGCCCGAGCTTCCTGCTCTTCTGTTCCATCGGTTTGGATCCTGAGTACACTGCGAGTTTATGGCAACAGAAAGTCGGACTAATTCCAGGGATTTGGGATGCTTTCCAGGCGAAGATGTCCTGATTTTCTTTCAAACACCGAATTACTTGGTCTTTGAACTCGGGGTTCCCTTGTCTACTTATCTTTGTGACCTGTTCGGGAAGTGGGCCGATCTGGACATCTTCAAGTTCGTCGGCTGGCTCCGGTCTCCATTCTTCAATGTCCCGTAGGTCTAGTTCGATCATGTTGACTGGTTTCCTTGGGCGCGTTCTGGGCGGGGGTTCCGTCGACTCCCCTTGTCGAAGGCGTGGTGGGGAAGAAGGTCCGACTTCGGACTTTCTCATGGTGTTATAGTAACATTGCCATGACTCCTTCTGGTCTCCGCAAATCGTAATGACCTTGCCGAGGTGGCCGATCATCTTCATCTTTTGGTGCTTAGTGGAAGCAATGATGTCCCACTTGTGTAGTGTCGGTCTCCCCAGAATGATGTTGTATTGGGATGGGAAATCCGCCACGGTGAATATCACTTTCTCTGACCTGAATCCTTCTCTTGTTCCCAATGTAAGTTGAAGGTCAATTACGCCTTTTAAGCTGGTGCCCGAACCATTGAACCCGTAGAGCATGGTCTGACACGGCCTCAGATCTTCCTCCCTTAGGTTCATCCTTTTGAACGCGTCTAGGCTGATGATGTTGGCCGAGCTGCCGTTGTCGACGTATATCCTTTTGACTCTAAAGTTAGCCACAGTTCCTGTTATGACCAGCCCATCTTCGTGCCCCGGCATTACTCCCTGCATGTCTTCCTCAGTAAAATAGATGAGCGGAGTTTCGGTTTTTCGGACCTCTTTTGGTTTCCCTTTGAACTGTGGTTTTTCTCTCACAGCCATCACCTCCCTGAGGTACTTCTTCCTTTGATTGGCCGAGTCGCCTCCTCCGCCCAGTCCGCCTGTTATGACACTGCACTCGAATTCCGGTTCGGGGAATTCCTCCTTTTGGTTTCTCTTGTCTTCCCGCCTGTTCTCCGACTGTGCCTTCCTCTTGTTCTGTCGTCCCTGGGTTTGGATGACATATTGTCGTAGCTTCCCTTCTCGTACGAATTTCTCAATGGAGTCTCGTAGCTCCCAACACTGATCGGTTGTGTGCCCCGGGCCTCTGTGGAAGTCGCAGTACCTAGAGTAGTCCATTCCTTCTCTTTTTATCATCGGGGGTAGTCGGTCGACCCTCCTCATGTCATTGAAAGCCACTTCCTTCCAGATCTGTCCTCGTGGGGCTGTTAGAGGGGTGTACTTGTCGTATTTTAATTCATACCTTCCTGGTTTGAGTTGGAGGTCGGCGTTTGACCGCGGTGGTCGGCCATTTTGTAGGTGCGTCGGTGGCCGACTGCTCTGCCCCGGATATTGTCTCTCATGGCGTCGGCCCTTGGGCGGTGAGGGTTTTCTGTTCTCTTTTGGTATTGAGTTTGCTATTTCCATCTGCTCTAGCTTGAGGTATTTCTTGGACCGCATCCGGAATTCGTTCAGGGTCTTCACTGGATCTTTATATATTGACTTAGCAAGGCGGGATGCTCCGTTGAGGCCGGCGGAGATCAGGTGGACGTGTACCTTTTCCTCCAGGCCCTGGACTTGCAGCGCGACTTCTTTGAATCGGTCTAAGTAACTTTGCAGCGTCTCCCCCGACTGCTGTCTTATCTTCCCCAAGGCGAACTCGGACTTCGGCTGTTTTTTGCTTGTCGCAAAATTCAACAGGAATTTCTGGCCAAAATCCTCAAAGTTGTGTATGGACCGGGGGGGCAAGGAATGGAACCATGTCTGGGCGGCTCCTGTCAACGTAGTAGCAAAGATTCTTGAGATGATCGGTTCGTCGATGCCCCTGACGCACATCTGCATGTCGAATTCGTCGATGTGTACTTGTGGGTCCTGACTCCCATCGTATTTTGATAAGAACGCCCCGTCGAAGTCCTCCAAGAATTGGGCATCCACTATCTGGTTGATGAACGGGCTGTTGTTTTGATGACCTCTGCGGTACTTCCTTCGGTAGGCACCATTGCCCTGTTTTGGGGAATGGTCGGTGTTCTTTGTCGGCTTACCCATGACCGGGTTTGGCATGGCGGCCGAGGACACTTGAGGCGCCTCTTGAGAACGGGGTCCCCTTTCGGTTTGATTTTCCTTCTCCGTGTCGTCAGTGTGAACCGAATTCGCCGATACTGGCCTTCTGAGTGATTCGGGTCTATCTCGGTTCTGGGCGCGGCCGGCATTCTGATGTCGCCCCTCCTCCTTTCGTCTGTCGTCGCGTTCCTCCAACTGGGCAATGAGGTGTTGTATGTCCTCTTGCCGCTGAAGTTCATATCGTTTTTCCAAGTTCTCCATTCTAGTTAGCAAGGCTTGGAGAGCGTTCTGTATGAATTGCTGAGAAGCGTTGCGTTCGACTTCCAGGTGCGGATCGTCTGGAGGGGGTATTTCTGGTCCCATTGGGGACGAAGCCGTGTGGGAGAGGGCGTCCTCTACTACCACGTCCTCCTGCCGTCCGATCATACGTGGCCCTCCGCTCCTTGCTGCGTGGAGTCTCCTGGTGTTTGCCATTTTTGATGGTAGGTGGGATTCGAAGTTTATCGTTTCCCACAGACGGCGCCAATGTTCCGTTCTCGATTAACAGAACGAGATGTCCGGCGAGTGTAGCCGGAGGGGTTAATATGGGATCTGATTCTTCCCTGCTGGTCTATGGTGAAGAAACCAACGACTGAAGAGAGGATCGCACAGACACGGGAGCAATGGGGGGTGCTGTGTGTGCTGTGTGAATAGAAGGGAGGATCAGTATTATCTGTGTGTACCTTTCACCATTGGGTGTATTGATTTTATAGGTCCAGACCTGGGCTTGAGATGCAGAGCGTGTAGGGTTCCGTATCTTTTCTCATTATGGTGAGGCCGAGAATGAAGGGGAGATAGTCGTTGCGCTTTAATGCTTCCGCTGATCACTCTATTGCAGTTAATAGCAGATCTTGGCCGATCGGGCCGATTATGGAAAGGGCGTGAATATGGCATATTTGCGCCCGTAACAGAAAATAACTCTACTTAGGAGAAAATATCTATGTTTCCTTATCTAATTATCATTATTATTATTCCCTTCATTTAATGGTATGTGCAATGTCGAGTTGCATGGGTGCCGGGGTATGCTCTTGGCCGGTTTCACATAGGAGTTGAGGTATAGTCAAACTCGGACCTATCGAGGTGATTACATGGGTGCCGGGTACAGCATACGGGATAGCCGAACATGCATGCAGGGGTGCCGGGATGAGTGTAGGCCGAGATAGGTGTAGGCTGGTTTCACATACTCGGACATTTGAGTAAATGCCAAATTGTGGTAAAGCCTACATAGAAATATATCGCATTATGAAGTTCATGAGGGATAACCACTTGCATTGATATCCTAAATCAAAGGCAAAACATCCTACCATTTGATATGATGAATGATCATTGCACAATGTTCTCCCACAGGATCGACAGTGATGCTGTATACAATCACACAGAAGCATATATTATAGTTAGTCGTTTCCCAAATGAGTGAACTGAATTTCATATAAATGGTGTTATGAATATAAAAAAATGAGATAGCATAAAAAAATGAATTGAATTTCATAATTTAGAGTTTAGTTTATATATACTGATTATGAAATTCAGTTCATTTTGAGTAAAAATCTTTAGAGTTATATCTTGAGTAAAAATCTTGAGTTCAAGATCTGATCTTCACTAAATCTTTCAAAAAAGAAATAAAGAAATCTTTAATATGAAGGAAAATGAGTTCTTTTACAAGATCTCTCATTATCTGCATATTATTCAAAAAAGAATAAATTTTCGAGAGAGATACTATGTGTGATACTATAGGATATATCAAAAAATGATCTAAAGTATCAATTTAAGATCTACACTAAAGATGCTCATTAGAAGGAAGAAGGAAGGTTGTATTTTTTTTTTTTTTATAAAAAAAATTTGAATAATTCAAACTGAAATTTATTAAATAAAAAATATTTGAATATTAATTAATTTGTTCATCAAATTAAAAAATAATATTTCCCCAAATCTCACCTCTCTCGAACCTCTTGGGCTCTCTTGAACCCATATGTGAGAACCCACCATTGACGACGACCCTCAACAAACCCAACCTGAACTGCACCGACCCTCGACGCCCACCCTCGATGGAACCCCATCCTTGACGAAACCCTATCCTCGACACAACCCACACCTATCGAAACTCCTCTTTGAAACCCTATCGAAACCTCTCTTTGAAGCCATAGCGTCCTTAATATATTGAAACCCTAGCAGAAACGTTACGATGTTGAACCCGTAGAAGACAAATAAGGTTATTTAGTGAAGGCGACAACAGACTACCAATTTATATTGAAGGCAAAGATTTTTTAGTTGTCTGTGTAACGACAAAGACGTGTGGTGGACCAAGGTAGGTTTTGTCTTTTTTCCATTTGTTTTATACTTTTGAGAAATGCTTTTGATTCTTTTGGTTTGTGGTCCTGTCTTGTTTTTGCTATTCGGTGTGTATTGAATACTGCAATGGTGGGTTGTTGGTATTCAATTCATGTGTTTCTAGTGAAATCATGTGGGGTCGGTGCTATTGTTTAACTTTTTTTTAGGGTTTCAAATTGCTTTTTTTTTTTTTTTTTTCCTTCCTGTTTTATGGTAATGTGTGTTTGCCATTAATATGTAAGGTTGCTTGACTATGCTCTGTGCTTGCATGTGATATGAATAAAGTGACACTTAAATATTATATTATATTTTTTGGACAAATTATTTAACTATTTTTTAATATATTTTTTTCCAACCATGGATTTTACTGTGGTGGTTCATCATAGGGGTTCTTTCTGCAAAGATCCTCATCTGCACTACAAAGAAGAAGACTTAGATGCCATTCACAACCAGGATATGGACACTTGATCATTCTTTGAAGCTGTTGGTTTGGTTGTTGAATTAGGGTACCCAAAAGATAAGTTCAGATTATAGTGGAAGCATAATCATATGGATTTTGTGCAAGGGTTAAAGTTGATCAGTGATGACATACAAGCAATGGAGCTAGCATTATGCACTTTAAACTAATGAAGAAGTACATATATATGTAGATCATATTCCAATTCCTATTACTGATGTGGATATTATAAACCCACTGCTTTGAATAAATAATGGCGTGGCAGTTGTGGATGATGATGGTGCGGGTGATGAAAATAGTGTGGAGGAAGTTGTGGATGAACAAGTGGCTGGTGTGGAGGCAGTTACAGAGGAAGTTGTGAATGAACAAGTGGCTGGTGTGGAGGCAGTTACAGAGGAAGTTGTGAATGAACAAGTGGCTGATGTGGAGGAAGTTGTGAATGAACAGGTGGCTGGTGTGGAGGCAGTTGTGGATGATGGTGTTCAAATTAATGTGCAGGTAGTTGGGGATGAAATTAATATGGAGGAAGTTTTGCATGAACAGAGATGGTTGGTGTTGCAACTGTACATGGTGGACACGGTGACATAGTGATGAAAATGAAGATTTTATATGTATTTAAGTTGAGGAGGACAGTTTGCAGAATAGCTTGGACACTGAAAATGAGGAGGATACTGCTGATGTAAATTCAAAGGAAACACATAACCCTTTTTACTTTGGTGGGGTAGCATATGATTTGCCAAATTTGGATGATGTAGATGAAGATTACTTATTTGAAGAGTTGGATAGTGACATAGATTCTGATACAGAAGATGTAAATGCAAAGAAATTGGACAAATACAGAGGAAGGAATATCGAAGGACTTCAAGGTAGCACTTGGCATGGAGTTTTGCAGTTTGTAAGAATGTAAAGAAGCCATATTGGAGCATATAGTTTTAAATGGTAGAGAAGTTACTTTTATAAAAAAAAACGACAATATTCGAGTAAAGGCCATTTGCTCACAAAATTGTGAATTTAAAATTTATGTTAGCAAAGAAGGCGACGACCTTACTTATAGGGTGAAGACTTTACATCCAGAGCATTAGTGTGCTAGAGTGTTTTATACTAAAAGTTCCCAGTCTCCATGGGTTGCAAAGCAGTTGGTAGACCAATTGAAGTCAAATCCAAAGATGACTATAATCAGGGGTGGGGCAAACTTTGGCAAATTTTCTGGGGGTCCTGTTTAATATTTTCCTTTTTTAGAAAACGAGGCCCTCAATTGACAATTTAAAAATAAATAAAATGTAAAAGAGAATTGAAACTTAGACCCCTTGGTTATTAAAAATAAGCATTATCATCTCCTCTAATTTTCAATATTGAATATATGTTGCAGTAATTAATATTTGAGACCCCTTACTTTTTGGAGCCCTGTGCGGTTGGACACCTTGCATGGGTCCAGAACCGTCCCTGACTATAACACAGGTTATTGATTACATTAAGAATAAATTTTCAGTGGGTATAACAACAACCATTGTTGACACAACAAGGAAATTGGCACTGGAAAAAAAATTAAAGGGGATGCTAAGAAACAATATAGGTTGTTGTGGTCTTATTGTGAAGTAGTAAGAAGTGCATGTGAAAAAAGGCACTTGTATGTTGGCAACTGATAGGCCTTTTCTGGATGTGCAGCCTCGGTTTAGCAGATTTTATTTCTATTTTGAAGGGTGTAAAACAACATTTAAGTGAGCATGTAGACCCTTTATTGGGGTTGATCGATGCCACTTGAAGAACTTATTTGGAGGGCAGTTGTTGGTGGCTGTTGGTAGGTACCCCAATGAATGTGTTGCACCGAATGTTGGATCAGTTGCATCTACTTTGCATGAGGATGGCTTGATTGCAGTTGTTGCAGCTGACATTGGACCAAGTCAGAAGACAAAATCAAGTGCATCATCTTCTAGTGCAAAAGGAAAAGGACCAGCTGCAACAACCAAAGCCAATAAAGGTACCAAAATACCAACAAACACAACACCATTTAGGGTTGTAAGAAAAACAAGATCTAAAAGTCGTGTGACTGAAACAACTGAAGAAATGTTTGGTTTATGGTCCCTCTAGTAGAAAAAGATGGTAACATATAATATACCATTTGCAAACTTGTTTTTCATTAATCACTGAGTGGTTCTAAGTAGGTGCTATTGTATATTTGCAGGTTGAAAAGGATAAAGCAAAGGCAAATGAGAATTATTGAATCTTACAAGGCTCTAAAAGAAACTCATAAATTTCTGACATTTTATAATTTCAGTTAAACATGAATGGAGCTTTGGAGCTAACAATCTGCCCATTTTTATTTGTTTGCAGGAAGCGGTGGAAAATTCCCAAATCATGTCAATGGAAAAAAGGAAAAAGAATAGGCTGCTTAGGGAATAGTGGTTTTATTTTTGGGTTGTGGCTAACTGATGCAGCTTTAATACATTTATAGTCATATGTTTTTTGGTTATGTAACACATGATACTATTGATTGGTTTATGGGTTTTCACTTTTTTGGTTTTATTAGGGGATGATTGATTGATAACTTACTTTTTGGTTGTAAGTAATGACTATTATTGTGGATTTGGTAATGGGAATGTAACTAGTTTATATCATCATTATAATCAAGTAATTATGATGGTGTAAATTATAAACTCATGACATAACACGTGTCACTTGATATAATATGCAATGTCTTCAATCATGGAATTATTTATTATCATATTTGTGTGTTGTCAAATTGTTCTCTACCTCCTAATGGTATAAAAAGGCATTTGGGTTTGGGGATAAAGGCACTACAAGTTTAAAAAGGAAAAAAAGTTCAAGTGTAAATTTATTTTTCATTTATTTTCATGAAATGCCTTTAATCATGAAATTATTTAATTTCATTTATTTATTTATTTTTTAAATTTACCAAAGAAAAAATGGAAAAGTAATTCAAGCATGCAGATATATCTTTCGTTTTATTTAATAATTATTTATTAAATCACCAAAATAAAATGGAAAAGCATTAAAGTATAGATCAATTTTTCATTTTATTTAACAATTTTATTTAGAATTCACAGAAAAAGGGAAAATAAAATAAAGTACAAGATTCATTTTTCATTTTAAATCACAAAAAAAAGATGAGGAATAAATAAATCACATATTTATTTTATATTTTATTTAACTAAATGACAAATCTATTTAATTATTTTTCAATTACCAAAATGAGAAAAATTGATGTAAAAATTTAATTTTTTTTAATTCACAAAAATGGCATGTCAGCATTTGTCACGTCAGCATAAAGATTGATGTGGAATATAGATAATTGATAGTTGTGTATTTATATCAACAGTTAACATAAAGATAGATAGAAAGGACAAAAATGTATAACCAAATAAAAGATTAAGAATGTTGATCAGTTAAAAATTTGTTTGTATATTAAAAATCAAAATTTTAAAAAGTTTAAATACTAAAAACTTACTTAATCTAAAAATTAAAGGAAAGAGAAAAAATCTAGTAGAGGATGAATCATATAAATATATAAAACTGATTCATTATAGATCACATCACATGCTTTTCCGACGGAGTCTACGGTACAATAGGAAAACTCCTGCGTACTGTCCGAAAGGAATTACAACCGTGCGATTTATTTAAATTTTTATCAAACGGTCCCAATTTTTTTCTTTTTTCTTTTTTTCCCCTACCTTTGTTTGCTTTCCGCCATTTACCCTTTCCTTTTACCTCTCTTCTCTCTCCCCGATCTTCTTCTACCAATACCATCGTCCACCACCATCTCCCAGCTGCACCGTTGACGACAACACCCAGTGGGTACAAAAACATAGCAACACCCTCGGCAATGAACGCGGAGGCTGCTGGCATAGAGCGCCTCATCTAGCTTCTGTCCTTGACGTCTTCGAAGACCACCGTCGCCAGCTCCATACCACGTGCTCCCAGCAGTTCCTCGACCTTCTCCACCAACCAGCTCTTCTCGAAGCACACACGCACGCTGCTCTGCGACGCATGCGATGATTCCCCTGCCACCATACTCTGTTCCATCGACACCTTTGTTCTGTGCCAGAACTGCGACTGGGAGAAACACAACCATACGCTCTCTGATTCCCTTCACGAACGAAGGCCCCTCGAAGGCTTCACTGGGAGCCCTTCAGTCTCCAAACTCTTATCCATCGTGGGGTTTTTAGATTTAAGCAAAAAATATCTTCCACTCGCATGCCACTAAACTCGGAGACCGAGTCTTGACTCATTGGTGCTGAGTTTTGTTGGACACAGCGGCGGATGGAGTATGTCAGAGTGGCGTGTTTTGGTAGGTGACGACGATGGGAGCTGCTGAGGAAGATGAGGGCGTTTTGGTAAATAGCAACAAAAAAAAGAAAAATAAAAAATAAAATAAAAAGTAAGTTACGCACAGGTTTCACTTTCGTACGCTAGACTCCGTCTGCTTTTCCTCGGTAACCTTGTTTCTTTTATTCTTAGTTCCTGTTGCCGTGTTATTGCGTTTCTTTATCCAAGTATGCATTTATATTCATAATTTTTTTGGATTTTTTTAAGAGGTTTCTATGAAAGTTTCAATCCTAATTATTATGGTTGATTTAGGATCTTATTATCAGGACAGAAACAAATTTTTAAATAAAGTTTTTTTCTAAATATTTCTTTCCTTAAATAGAAGTAATAACTCTTTGTAGAATGGAAATGGGAATGTTCGGTACTGTATTTTTTAGTGTAATGATTATGCTTTAAGCAAAACCATTGTTGTAGGTGTGCCTACGGATGTTCATGGGTACGGGTCATCCGTGAACCTGAACTGATCTGAACCGATCTGAACAGTTTAGGTTGAGTCATTTATATATTTGGGTCAAAATCGAACCGAACCGATCAAAACCGTTTATGTACGGGTTGGGTCACGGGTTTAGATTTACAGATCTGTTGATTCGATGACCCGATCCGTGAACCCGTAATAATAATATAAATTTTATTATTTATATATATATATATATATTAAAAATTAAAAAATAATTTGATAATAAAAAAAGGTATGATATTGTAAATGTTTAAGATTACATTCAAAAATAAGATAAGATATTTTTTAATATTGCATTAAAAAGTAGGATAGAATATTTTTAAGATTGCATTGCATAATATAATAGAATATCTTTAAGATTGCATTGAATAATATGATAGAATATATTTAGAATTGCATTCAAAAGTTGCTTAAAATCATATCTTTAAATTAATATAAATAGAAACATATTTTGGTGTTCATGTATGCATTCCATTCCAAATAATATTAGAGTATTAGAGTTTATGTTTGCATTATTGAGAGAATTGTTGTGAGATCATATAGAAGCGTTTGACCAGTTTGATTCTTCAACTCTCAATCAGGATTTAAAGGTACCTATTTGCTCAAGGAATATAAGCGTAAATGTACTATTTTATTGTATTCTTCTTCTTGACTTTGGAAAAGGTCGCAGTTGGAAACTAGGATACCAATTTTGTCTCTATTCTTGATGAATTGAGACATGCGACTTCTGGCTGGGAAACTAGGATACCAAACTGGTTGGGAAACAAGAATATCAATCTATCTCTATTCTTGGTAAATTGAGACTAGAGTTTTTTGCTGGGAAACAAGGATACCAAATGGGATAATTGTTGTGTAAGGGTAGACTAGGAAACTAGGATACTAGAAACTCTTGTACACAAAATTATCATAGTAGAGTTATCCATTGGATTGATTATCCAATTTGGAAGTTGTGATTTTTTATCCAATTGGATTTTCCATGTTAAAATTGATTGTGTCTTCTTTATCTCTTATTTCCATATTATTGTTTCTGCTGTTCAAATGAAAAAGGTCCATGTTACTTCACTTATATTTTTGTTTATTTGTTTGATTCAGCAAATATGGTTGCAATAAAATTGGTTATAACAAAGCTTGGTTTGTAAGAAACAATTATGATTCAGATTATTATAGTAAATATTGTTCACAAATCTTTTGTTTTAATTTATATTATAAGTCTATTTTTTAATATTATGTTGATGATATTAAATGAATCAATTTTACTACTTTCATACATTTGATAATATTGTATTAATTGTATGAGATATTTGAAACAATCGTGATATAAAATAATAGTTATAAAAAAAAATTAAATGGGTAACCCAGTGATCCGAATCGAACCGAACTGTTCATGAACGGGTTGGGTTGGGTTGGGTTTCAATTTTTTTTTCCTGAAAACCGAATCGAACCGATCAAATTTGATTGGGTTGGATCCTAAATTTGGCCAAAATCGATCCGAACCGATCTGCGAACACCCCTAGGTGTGCCTATGTTTTTTATAATAAAAAAAAAGGTGTAACTATGTTCTTCATTTTCCAGATCGGTGAGTGCTGATGAACTTACTGATTGTAGTTCCTAAGAATACTTCCCCATTGCATAAATTTATTCTTGCAAGGGGCTAAGGGCTACCCTTTATTGCATTAGATACTGCATTAATGTTTGTATTTAAATCTGTTTTACCTGTAAAAGTAAAATAGTAAAAGGATGTTAGTCCTTAAATTTTTAATCGGTCTCGTACTATTTTTTATTTATATTTTGGTTATTAAATTTTGTTTTTAAAAGAAATGAGATATATTAGGTTGTTTGATTTACTAAGAAATTTTTTGAACTTGTTTGGTTATAATTGAAAATGTTGTGACGCTATACAAGGACACCTGATTCAATCATCCACACCACATGCATATTAAAAAAATATAGTAGATTATTTTAAAATCGAGAGAATCGTAAAGAAAAAAATAAATAGTAAAGTAAATGAAAACCCAAATAATATCATTAATATGTCAAAAAGTCAGAGAGGATAGTAATCAAAAGGTCTAAGAGGTGGTGGTTCGTTCAACATACAGCACCTATTCATTGTTCCTAAAACATAATTTAAGAACAAAAACTAAAAATTAAATAATAATAATAAAAGAGTACATCGAACTATCTGTGTTCTCTATCCTTCTGATTAGGATTCATGTTGTTTTTATTCAGCAAAGGGATGTGCAGAACTTGTGCGTCGTGCTCCTGTTAGTTATTGCAGTGACCATCTCTTTAGTCCCACATCGATTAATTATGCTACATCCAGTCTGTTTATATAATAGAAACAGAACACAACAGTTGTCCCTTCGGGGACATCCGATAAAATTGGAACGATACAGAGAAGATTAGCATGGCCCCTGCGCAAGGATGACACGCACAAATCGAGAAATGGTCCAAATCTTTTTTCCATTTTCTCCGATTATAACTTCTAGCGCTTCAATTTCTCTGCTTCTTCCTTTGGTTATGTTATGGCCTCTGTTTTATGCTTTGCATGTTTACACCCGTCTGCAAATGGCAACCCCCACACTCCATAAAGCAAATTCTGAATGATAAGAACAAACTCATTGCGTCATTTTCACAAACATTCTCGCGAGCCAAACCCTGGTGCTGGTAATCAACGACCTCCCATTCGATGCTCACCCACCCCCACCCTCACCCCCTCCTCCATGGACAAACGACGCCGTCACGGAGTTCCTCCGCCTCATCTCCCGCTACACCCTCCAATCCCCTCGCTCCATCGGCCGCCAGCACACCTTCCGCCACCGCACCCCTCTCGGGCAGCGCAACCTCAACCTCGAAAACCACAAGCTCCGCAGCAACATCCTCCTCCTGGGCCCGGCGGCCCATCTCGACCCCCGCAAGGCCCACCACCTGGGCCCACTCAAAGCCCTGGAGTTCTTCCGCTGGGTCGAGGCCGGCTTCAACTTCCCCCACTCCGAACCCACCTGCCGCGAACTCGCCTGCCTCCTCGCCCGCGCCAACGCCCTCAAACCCCTCTGGCACTTCCTCAAACACTCCCCTCACGTGACCACCGCCACTGTCACGTGCCTCATCAAACTCCTCGGCGAACAAGCCCTCGGCGACGAAGCACTTCTCACATTCCACCATCGTCATAAGCTCCTACTGCCGCCATAGAATTCTCACCGGCTGCCGGAAGGCCACGCGAAGGCGAATTTACGAGGCCGGCCGTCTCTTCCGGTTATGCTCTTCAGAAAATTGGTTCCTGATGTTGTCACTTATAATGCCTTGATTGATGGGTGCTGTAAGACTTTGCGCGTGGAGATGGCGCTGGAGCTTTTTGATGACATGAAAAGAAGGGGCGTTGTGCCGAACCGTGTTACTTATGATTGCTTCATTAGGTACTATTGTGTTGTTAATGAGATTGATAAGCGTGTTGAGATGTTGAGGGAGATGCAGAGGCTGGGGCACGGGGTTCCAGGTTCGAGTTCGTATACGCCCGTCATTATCAGATGCAGGTATTCCACATTACATGGTACTGCTGTTTTGCTTCCAAAACATGTTGCCTATACGTGGACTGGTTACTCCAACGAAGTAACATGATAATGATTTCAACATCTTGCATAGATTTAGAATATCAAATAATCTTTCCTTTCCTTTGCATACCCTATGTGCGAAATGTGGCAAAAGCAAAAAGAATCTATGGACCGACCCCATCGTCTCCACCCCGTAGGAACTACGAGATCATCCCAAGGACGCCTTCAGCATCCAGGGGTCGCGTAAAGGAATAACACCATGCTTAAGACTGTTAAGACGTTGGTTGCAGTAGTATAGCTGTGTAATCTGTAAATCATTGTTATGCTTGCAGCAGTTTCAGCATTACCTTTCTTCAGTTGCTGAATTTACCCGATGTTTTTAACTGACTGGCCCTAATGGGAAGGGAAAAGGGGTTTGTTGTTCTTAATGTTGAATATTGAAACTAGTCCTACCCATCTTAAGAAATATAAATTACAGAATTACAAAATTATTCGAACATAAGAAGCCATCATACTAACAGGTAGTAGTAACTTGCATTAACACTACATTATTATTATTTTTACGCATAATAGTTGTACTGATAGTATAAACTCGGTTCTTCCTTTTCCTTTGCTGATAAACCTTGTCAAATGGCACTATCTAGAAACCAAATTTGATTGATCAGAAACAATGACTTATGGCTTATGTTATGGAGATGATGGCAAATTTGAGATGATGGCAAATTTGAAGTGCCATAAACTTATGTGCTCAATTTGACATCACATGGTTTGATACAGGACCGAGGTAAAAAGGAACTCCGAATGAATGATGAGAGTGACAGTTTGGGTCAACTGGAGGCCAATCATATGTTGTCCCTAGGGTTATGGGAAAGACAAGATTATTGTACCCTTAACTTAATATACCACTCCTGGAAAATTAACGATGAGATCTGACATTTACGTTTTTGGCAGTGTTATTGGAGCTAATTACTGGACATAGAGCATGTGATGATACCCATGGCCCTGAAAAGCATCTTGATGATTGTGTAATTATTCATAGTTATAAACTTATAATTCTTTTCTTTTTTTGGTTCAGCCCAGGATTAATAACATATCACTTTCTCTCTCTTAGTTGAATAATATACATATATACATATTCTAAACATACCAGATCACATTTGTTTCAAGTTGTGCATTTTCTCGCCAGTCTTCCAATGAAATGCTATGTTTACTCTTGTATTTTGCATTTCTAATTTATCTTTATGCACTTGAAAGAGGACGAAGCTGGATTATGAAGAATTTTCTTAATTGATTAGCTGTTGCTAATCTATGAATATGCAGGTATGTTGGTATTGTAGAAAGCAATGATAATAGGCTTATAATTAGTGAATATTTACTTTTCATCTTGCTACATATTATCCAAGGAATATTATTGCATTGCTTGTTCTGTTTGCATGTTCTAGCCCTACATAAGTAGTTGCAGTTTGATAAGTATGGTCAAGATTGTTTTTTCTGTTGCAAGGTTAACATAGCATGGTTTCCTAATGTCTGTAGGCATTACAATGTTTAGAGACAGAAGGAATTTTCATGATTGGCAGATCCACAGTTGCAAGGTCACCACCCGGCCCGGGATCTGGTCTAAAGATAGCCTTTGGATTTGCATCCATGTATTTCGAGAAAAGCCACATCTCCAGCTTGGTGCTAACACTAGCTCTAGATTAATTGCCATCCGAGCAGCATGCCCCTAAACCTGAAGTATCCACTATTCACGAGGAAGCAAATAGGTTGAGAAATTGAACTTTTAATTCTCTTGTAACTACATGCTCCAGAGTATCAAAGATAATGTGTTCTAACCACATGCTTCAACAATACAAGGGAGAAAGGATACCCTTAATGCAGATAAGAAGTGGCTGGTATTGAAATAGGAACAGTGAAGACACTCCAGAAGATATTGTGTTGAAGATTTAAATGTAGCTAAATAGAATTGGTTGGCCAACATTTTTTGTAAATTGCAGTTTAAGCAAGTGTAAAGTTTTTGGACATATAAAACACGGTGATGAACTAAACCAATGGGGGTAGCATTTATACATTCTAATTCTAATGCTAATAAATCAAGCATCACCTATTACAATTTCCAACAGGTTCTGAACTAAAGAATATGAAGTTATCGTAAATTTCCTATGGGTCCGTTTGGTTTGTTTTAAATGACAGTACATAACAGCACAAATTCAACTGTTCCGTTTTTTTTTTTTTTTAAAAATGCTCATGGGATAGCACAAGAAAAATAACAATGCACAACACAAAACTTCAATTTTTTGATACTCACTCAACTAAAACAACTTTTTATTAAAGGTACAAAATGTTCACAGCCTTAAAAAAGTAAATTACCTATGTTTTCCTCGAGATTTAAAAAAATTACACATCTTTTATTATTCTGAAAAACTTACATGTTTTCCAAAGATTTAAGAAAATTATACATGTTTTTCTTCTATTTTTAAAACCTATACAAACTTTCTAAATGTTGTCTAAGCATTTGATAGTAGTAAATCATGTGCATTGACAATTTTGATTTAAAAAGGTTAAAATATATTTTCGTCTTCATAAATATGAAAATGTTCGAAATATGTAACTGTAAAAAAAATTTGTCTATTTTTCGTCCTTGCAAAATTTGAGTATGTTAAATTTTGGTCTAGAACTAAGTTTGGGTACATACGTATGTTGTTGTACTCAATGTTAGGTTTTTAACTTTTCTACATTGGTTATATACCTAGAGCTAGGTTCGGATACATTCAAACTTACATGTATGTTGTTGTAGAAAATGTTGGGTTTTTCAACTTTTTTAGAGGAGGAGGACCCCCCACCGGAACCGGAACCGGAACCGGAACCACATTCTAAGATGCCGGTTGTAGTCTCATTTGTCCGAAATGGGATTGAGCTTTCCTTGATGGAAGCTCTCTTTGTCGCAATAAAGGCGGCATGGGCATCATGCCAAGAAGTTGGTGGGCTCATCATGAATTAGGTCAGGAGGAATCCTTAGAATTACCACAGCTTAGCTTTCAAGTCGCCTCTAACCATCAAATGAAATGTGAATAACCCGTCCTCCCCTCTTTGAAACTTTGAAACAAAGGGTGCTTCCGATTCTGTCGATGCTTAAAAGGATGGGCGAGTTCGGTTTGAGTCTTCATCTATCAGGTGGATCTATATGCTGAGGGGGGTGAGACGAGGTGTAGCACAACGCATTTGTTTTGGGTACAGAGAAGCTAAGGAGAAGGCATTTTAGGGGATGACTCTATCTATGGGCCCAAATGTTCAAGTTTCGATCGATATTTGCGGAGTTGATTATCCCTCTCGAAAAATCAGGAGGGCATAGCACAATTCTTCTTGGAGGAGGGTTGGTTTGCCTGGGTGACTCGCTTGACATTTTCTATAACAACATACATATAGGTTCAGATGTACTCAAACCTAACTTCAGAGTTAAAAAATAACAGATTTAAATTGTGAGTACGAAAAATAGATTATTTTTTTTGTAGTGACATATTTCAAACATTTTCAAATTTATGAGGATGAACAATATATTTTATCCTTATTTAATTAAAATTGTTAACGCACATGATTTATTATTGTCAAATATTTAGACAATATTTATGTATTTATGTATGTTTTAAAATAAAAGAAAAATATGTTTAATTTTCTTGAATATCAAATAAGACTTATAATTTATTCAAGATTAAAATACCAGTTCTTATTGCCCATTCTCTATTCCCCCGCTTCTCCCCTTTCTCTCTCTTGCACCCACTCTTATTTAAACATAATTGATGCCTAGAAAAACTGATTGAATTTGGTTTAAAATCGTGTATATTTGATATTCTTCCCATCACAACCCCCACCTCGAAGGTCACCACGCACACAACGACGCCCCCGATATCGCGCATACGCCTTTGTGTGTGCAAAACAATCAAATTTCAAATGTTGGAACTTCAGACTCAAAACCATGTGTAGCCTGGTATAATAGTCGAGGCCCTATACCTCTGTAGGGGTCGCTTTCTCTTTTTACCTTTAAATAAGCAATACATCTCTCAACCTCAGATTTCACTTGTAAATAAAACTCATGAGCTTTCTGCCTGTCTCTCAGTTCTTGTTTCCTCCCTGTCAAAAATATCTCATCAATTTTAAGAAGGAAAATTCATTTTTAACTCCATTTTCATGGACATTCCAAGCTGTAAATATGCATTTAGTATACCTTCCGTTTCCAATGGTTTTCCAAAATAATAGTAGAACCGACCGGGAACTTTAGGCAAAATCAGAGGCATATGCACTGGCTGATTTGCCACCTCACCGCCAGCATCACTCCTGGATTTCCAATATATAAGGGATATATAATCATGTATATACATACATATTAGAAGATGGAAAATAATGACAACAAAGATGTATATACAAGACGTTATTTCATGATTTGGAAAGAATAAAAGAAAAACCACACCAAACAAGATACCTCAACTGCGTAGCCTCATTTGTGAGGCTTTCTATTTCCGACCTAAAGTAAGGAATCTTCACCAAGTCATCATAGTCAAAAACTACCTGAAAAGACAAATGTGATATGATGTGTTATGATCAATCAATGTCCAAAGCATCCACAGATCATGGGAAAATGAAATTCAAAGATGGCAAGATGGCCATATTCATGCATTAAGTTAAAAGAGTGTTCTGTTACTTGTAGAGCCGTAGCTACCCTAGATCGGTACAAAATATAGAAAAATCAGTTTCTAAATATTTAATTAGGACCATTGAATAACTAAAATAACGATAACATTTGCTGCCCCATGAAATGCAAAGCCTTTCCTAATTACTCAGCCTTCTAACACATGCAAATACACACACACACACACAGAGACAAATATATATATAGAGAGAGAGTTTATTTTGGCCCAATATCAATGTTATAAGAAATTCCAATCATGGGCTATCACTTTATGTAAATAACTTGAGTTGATATGCTAACAACTACCTGCAAAGTCAAAATCCTTTAATGATGTGGTAACACTTTGGATGACAGTGAAAACAAATGCACTTCATTCACCGCGAAGCAAAATTAAATCCCATAGTTCATAGACAAAAGTTTGTAAATATGGGTAGTTTACTTGAATTATGCTTTTCATAAAAACAATCGGTCACTCTTTGCCTGATACAAGCATTTTCAGGCCATAATAGATTTGTAAAGGAAAAGGATTGGTACAGAAAAGACCAAAACTTACTTCACCAAGGTCATCTTCTCCAACTGCACCAAAAGGTACAATTTTAGCTCCAAATCTTGCTGCCATTCTTACAAACTCAGATTGTTCAGGCCAGAATAACTTGTATTCTTCACCCTGAGAATTATTACAATGCTGAAGATTTTAAACTACTCCGGTGCATTTCAAAGCACAAATACAGAGACAGACAGATAAAGTGAACCTAAAAATTTTCATATTGAGTGTTTCATTTAGCTAACTTTTGAATATTAATCACATCCCCCCCCCCCCCCCCCCCCCCCCCCCCCC
>PYAF01004486.1:38784-61725 GCA_007407185.1 Glycine tomentella
TTAAATAAAATAAATTAATATCCTTGTTATAATTAAGTTAAATTACATTTATTTAACCTAATACATATTTATATTATATTTTTAAACAAATCCATATGATGATACTTTTAAATTTTTAATTTATTTGATTTCAATTTTCAAATCAAGTTTTAAAATTTGCATTAAATTAAATCAATTTATTTATTTTTTATGAAAATTAAATCAATTTATGAAAACTCTTAATTTATATATTATTCTTTTTCTAATGCATTTTAGAGATTATTCTTATACCTTATTTTTCTTAAAAAACAAAAATGTATGCAGCCAAAAAACATTTAATGAAATCCGACAATAACTTATAATGATTCAAGGATAATTATTGATTGAGTTAATATGTGGGGTTTATTTTTTGGGGTTTAACATAAATTTCTTTTTTTTCGCACTGAGGTTTCAACATATGACTTTATACATTCTACTTCAATTTCCACCATTAGGCCGACCCCAGTGAGTTTAAACATAATTTATATTGTAAATTATTCGATTTTTAAATAACGAAACTCTATCCATGCTTATGGCTCAGTTCAGTTCAGCAATCCGGTTGTGATTTCACTGACTTGTGAGCTGTGACAACATTAAAGTGGGTTAGATTTGTTGAATAAATAACATATGAAGTATAAAGTGACTTTTATGTATCATCTAATTACAAAGTGTGTGTTTGAGCGTGTTGGGAAAATTAATTTTAAATCAAATTAATTATAGTTAAAATTAATTTTAAAATTATATGATTAATATTTAGATGTTTTTACTATAAAATAAAATTAAAATTTAACATAAAATTTTGTATTTAACACACAAGTTACTCAAAATTATTCCAATTTATAATTAATTTTAGATCTAAAATAAAATTTTAACTTCTCTTTAACTTAAAATTAAACATATAAAAATAAATTCAAAATTAATTCTAGACCCAAAATTAATTATCTAACATAAAACAAAACACACACAAAGTATTATGCATCAAGTAAGTAGGTAAGTTTATTTTGAAAATTTTACTAAAATTAATTTTAATTATTTATCGATAAAAAATTAAAAAAAGATAACTTTATCAATTTTTATAATAATATTTTAAAGTTTTATTAAAATTATTTTTTAATTATTTGATAAATTTGTACACAGTGATAACATATAAACTATTTACTCCTTTATTAAACTCTAACAAAAATAAATTCTAAATTATTTAACTTCAGGAATTAAATAAAGATTTAAGACATACAACAAACGCGGTCGCATGCTCGCCTGACAAAATGAGCTATTTTAAAAGTAAACGACGAAAACAAAACTAGAGCGCAAACATAGAGTAGAGGAGAGAAAAAAGCACAAATAAAATAGTAGAAAATATTACAATTGAAAAGAAAAAGAAAAAGAAAAAAAAAACTTACCCGGCAAGAAGAGCAGAAGAGGAGAATTGTCCAATCGCGAAGCACACTCCAACGGTGAAAACCAACGTGGCGGTCCACCGTCCGGTTCTATCAGCTCCTTCGATTGCTCCAAATACTCCTTCCAACCGTTCATGCGTCGATTATCCTTCTCCTCCTTCTCTTCCATACGCTTCTCTCTCACCACCGCACCGTTTCCTTCTCCGTTCTCCACCGCTGCTGTCGATGCCGGAACTCGGTCCACCGACACGGCGAGTCGCCGAGTCGTACTCGAGATCCGGTGGGAGCTCGGTTTCCGGGCAGGCGACGGAGGCTCGCGGCGGAAGAGTGCGGCGGAGAAGAGACAGGCTCCGGCGGCCGCCATGGCGGTGGGAGATTTGAACGTGAGTAGCGTTCGAGGAAGTTACTAGGGAAAAAAAAGGCGAATCGGAAATGATTATAGTTTGCGGAAATGTTTGAATGAGGACTCAATGATTGACAAAAATGAAAATCTGAATCTGGAACTGGAAGTGAAAATATACACAGCACACACTGGTATATATAGTTAAATAATAATAATAATTTTTAAAAGTAAGTGTATTATTATATTACGTAATTGTGGAAAAATCAGACATGAGGTTTGAAGAAGAGCAACGATTCTTCCATGGGTGTATCCTGTGTCTCTGTTGCGTATTTGTGCGTCACCAGTTACTTGCTTTTTCACACACAAATTATTTTTTTCTAAGACTTAAATATATTTCTTTTGTAATATTTTTTTATTTCTTGACTAATGATGTGATACGTGTTAAATTAACAAAGTATTACGTTATTATTTAGATTAATAACAGATATTAAAAATAAAAGTTTGAAAAAAATAATATTATAAGGATGAAAAACTTTTTAAAACCTTTTTCTAAATATATTTTGCTTTCAATGTTTTAATGATATTAATTTCAAATCAATATATTAAAAATTGTTAAAAATTACAATGAAATTACTTTAGAAATTGAGTAAATGGTTTACAACAAACCCAGTCTCAAAATTTAAATTCTCATCTAATTACAAATTATAATATAATTTTGTTTTATTAATTTTAATAATTATCTTTAAAGTTAAGTTAAATGTTAATTTTAGTCCTTTGTATTTTAATTTTTTTAATACATTAAATTTTAAAAGTCTTATTTTAATTTTATTTTTAAAAAATTTTTTAATTTTTTTTTTATTTTTCATTAACAGTATTAATGTTTCATTAAGTTTTTAATGTTTGAAATAATTTATTTAGAATAATAACTGCTAAAAATCGTGCTATGTAGTTTTGAATAGAAAACTACAACAGACAATCACCATGAGCATGAAAACCACGTCTTCAACACAAATTCGCGCAACTCATACAACCTTCGTCGTTGAAGCTTGTCAATTAAGGGGTTCGATCCAGATCCAAAATGTGGTACATGTCCAGATCTTGAACATAGGTATCACAAATTTGAAAAAAATCTATGAACGACGATGCCATCATTTTCATTTGTGACGCACGGCTTCAACCTCCACCTTGCTTGAATTTGACAGACATGTGTGTGAGATCTACACCCAATGTTTGGGCGTATGGTGTAGTAGGGTTTGAGTTTTTGGTGGTGCGCGTAGAAAATGAAAATGGAGACAACTCAGACGTGGACGATGACGGCGAGTACGGCGGCGAGTTCCAACACCTTTGGAACGGGTTGAGCACGCACGACGTGGCAAAGAACGAGATCTCATCTCTGGATCTGAATGGCGCACAGAGAAGAGCAACAACGACGAGGAGGAAGATGGAGGCGAAATGTTTCACCGGGTGCTCCGACATGAAGGCAAAGTTACCGATGATTTTATCTATAGGTTTTAGCTTCTTTGTTATCTCTCTTTATCATTGATCCTTATATTCATATTTTTCTATTTTCATATCAAAATCAAGCAATTCTGCATTTGTTTCACTCTCTTGGCCACGAACAACAGTGCCTTATCACAACTATGATTTAAATGCTACTACAATTTTAAGAATTTGGGTTCAATTAAAATAAATTAAATTTTATTAAAACAATTTTAATCGGTCGTGCTTGTGGAAAGTGCTTGAAACAATTTGGGTGGTTCAAATGCTTGTTAAATGCGTAAGTCAATTTTAATTTGGGGATAAATCAAGTGTTAAAGTTGCATATTGTTGATATTTTTGGCAGAATTGATATATATATATATGTTATTCTAGAAAGTAGTTTCCAGAATTATCTGTACTTTGGTAAGAATTACTTTCTGGAATTGATATATAATGTTCTGAAAAGTAATTTTTAAAATTGTTTTAACAAATAATAGGGTATAATTGGCAATAAAACATAAAGAGAAAGGAAGGGCGTACTTAGCAAACATGGGTGTAAATAATAAGTGTCAAATAAATACTAGCATGTGTAATGTGTTACGTATGACTAGTCCATGCCTGCCTTTTTTTTTTTAGTCCATAGCTTTATCTTCCGGCATTTGTCTTATTTTTCAAGATTGGGCCTTAACATCCAAATATAAACCCAATTCAAAAATAAGCGTCCATATACAACCAACTGATGATAATAATATGAAAGGGTTGAATGAAGACTTATTTGATTTTTTATCTTATTTTTTTGCTTATTATGATTTATCATCTTTTAAAAAATTTATTTGTCTTTTTTTTTTAAAAAAAGTTTTAAAAGATTCTTCCGTATGATCCTTCCGTTAATTTGAAGTTAATAATAATAATCAAATATTGGCAGCTAAATGTTGTCATAAAATGAAAAATAAGAAAGAAGTAGTAGTGCACCAACAGTTTTTTTATCCTTCACAAATCCTAGTCTCATTTTTCTCAAATTGAAAATCACAAACCTCAAATCCAAATTAAAATCCCCAAAATTGCACAACCAATTTAACTTGAAAAGCCAACAGACCTTTAAGAATCAAAGGAAAGAAAGGAATAAAAAGAATCATTTAGGTGGGTGTCAAGGATCTTGTTGAAAGCATGAAGGAGAATTGCATTCCAACTTCTTGAAGATGATCTTGTTGGAGAATCGAGGTTCTTGTTGAATCCAGTGACTTCCTTGGATTTGGATGCGAAAAAGGTTGTGGGTTGACAATTTTGTGAGTTTAGATGAGAAAATGAAGAGGATGTTGTGCATGTGGTTGTAGGAAAGGTAGGTTGCACATCAAATTTTATGTGGATGATGTTATACTGAAACTGAATTATTAACTAAATTGTGAGATTTGTAATTTTTGATTTGGGAAAAATAAAATTATAGTTTGTGATGGATGAAATGTTGATGATGCATTGTTGTTTCTTTCTTATTTTTCATTTTGTGGCTGCTTTTAGTCACCAATATTTGATTGTCGTTAACTTTAAATTAATGAAAGAATCATTTTGAATCTTTTTAAAAAGACAAAGGATCAAAATAAAATTTTAAAAATAATAAAAAATCAGAATAAGCAAAAAAAAAAAAGATAAATAATCAAATAGTTCATTTTTTGATATCAAAACTTCTGGAAATGGGTTATTCATCATATCATATGTTCTTTATTTGGTAGTGACTTTTCTATCATTACTTTGTGGTAGTTTCGATAATATCAGTAATTATATAAAAAAAACAAAGAGCCAAATGTAAACATGAAGTTGAACTCAATTTATTTTTTAAAACAACACTAAGAACACTACTATATTACTAAACTTTTTTCTTTCCAAAGACAATTAGATTAATGTTTTATTTGTTTCAAGAGAACATAGGTGGATAGTGTGAAGAATATCGAAAGGAAAAGATTAAGAAAAACTAAAACTACTCCTTCCTTCATTTGATAATGAGATTCAGAGGAGACAAAGTGAGCATTTTGTGTGTCACATGGCTTTTTAGCCTTCCTTTCTTTTTGGAACAGAAAAGGGAGGGAAGCATTTTTTTTAATACGAGTATCACACTACTAAAAAAACTAGTTTTAATATTGCTACGTTAACATCCGTTTTATCAAAAATCGATGATAACAAAAACGCGATGGTATATTCGTAAATAATGTGAGTTCATTAACATCAATTTTTCAAAAATTGATGTTAACATAGCAATGTTAACATCGGTTTTTGAAAAATCGATGTTAACGTTGTGAAGTTAACATCGGTTTTTCTTTAAAACTGATGTTTTTTTCGTATTTAAGTTCCCCTCTTCTCGCGCTCACTCTCACTTTCACTCTCTCTCTCCATGGCTCTCTGACTCTCAATTTCAGCACTATGACTCGCACTCCCGCTCTCGTGCACTCTCACTTTCACTCTCTCTCTCCATGACGGTTCTTTGACTCTCAAATCCTCTTAGCACTATGACTCACACTCGCACACTCTCAGCCTGACTGTCACTCTCGCTCGTGCCCTCACTCTCACTCTTAGCGGTGTGGCAGCGCTAACACTTCTCAACTCGAACTCTCAGCAGCGACGACAAGGGCGTCTACACCGGAGAGGTCACGAAAGGTTAACTTATTTTGTTTTCTCTACTTTCTTCTCGTTCTTGCACTGTCATTACATAGTTTCCATTTGATAGTTGTTTTGTTCTGTGAAATTAAGTTGCTTATCACATGTTTGAAGAAATGTCTATAATAGAAAATTCTATTTTATTTGGTTCCGGTGAAGATTGTTGGAATTGTGCATGAACATATATATGCAAGCACTGCTTTGAATAACATATTGGTTTTGTCTTTTGCAAATTTACCTCTCCATTAAAATTCACCAGTCACAAGTGGTTGATTTAACAATTGAAAGCTTGCTTTGCACATGTACCACAGTAAATCCACCGTCCAGGCTAGACCTTTTGTGCCACTACTGCCCCCCATATGTGACTTGTTACTTATTTGGTCTAACATCAATTATATCTTCCCAAGATTCCATTTATATGGTTCATTCATATTACCTACAAAGCTTGGAATCAATCAATCAATCAATAAATATAACTTCGAAAAAAATCAATAATTAACAATATTTTACAAACATAACCCAAACTCACATTTTATCTTTAGAAAAAAACCTTAGTAGATTAAAAGAGAAAGATGTTATAAACCACCTGTTCTTGCCAAAATCTGGAAATTCCACGTGTGGGCTTGATCTGTGGCCTTGGTGGACTCCAAATTCTGTGTCGCCGGAGAAGAGTTAGGCTTTGCTTAGAGGAGAGACCTGCAAAACAAAGGAAAAACACTCCGACGCTCAAGTCAGAACATTGAATTTGTAAGGATGACCAAGTATGGACTCTTCCTAATATATGAAGAATAAGGAACTTGAGTAATGCATTCAAGTATATATGAGAGAGATGTGTTATGGAATGTAGTGAGGTGTGTCTAGAGAGAACCTGGATGATTCTATTTATAGCGTGGAGTGGGCCTTGGGCCATTGCTTATAGATAATCTGTTGAGAAGATAATAATAACAGATAATAGCAGGCAGTTATCTTAATTTGAATAGGAGATAATGTGTACCTTATTGATATATTGTTACTTATAGATAAGTAACAATTAGTAGATAACTTGTTGAGATATGATAAGATAAGGTGGTTACACCTATTTGAATATCCTTGCATATAGATAGACAATTAACGAGGAGAGAGAATACTACTGATGTCCGCACTCCTGTAGAGGGTCGACGTCTGTGCTCCTATAGGGGTATTGACAAGGAACCCGGACATTGTGTCTGGGCTGGCACCTGGGGGCTGAATAAACGCCTATTAATGAGACAATGCTGACATGGAGGATGACTACGTGTACAGTGACATTTATGAGGTGGCCACGTGTCATTCTACTATTTTGGACTGTACATAAGCCCCCCAGTCTCTGAGCCAATTTATGGGCAAAAGAGGGTGAAAGAGCGTAAAAGCAATATGTCCAGTGTTATAGAAAAATTGTTAGCCCCCGAGGGTGGACATGAAGTGTCGAGGTTGATGTCTTCAAAGGTCGACCAAAACTTTAATTTTTATTTTGGATTTATGAACCTGTATGTGCAACAGTGTAGTCCATGGAGAGGGTGTTTGGATTTGACTTTATTGGATAAGTCTGACTTGGACAGGTAGATGAGATGTGAATGATCATGATTTTCTGATCGTCTGATGTGATTTTTTGAAATATGCTCAGTATTCTCATAAATGTTGGCAGTCGTGTGCCGCCCACGCTCCTTACTTACGCACAGGTGTCACTCCAGGAGAGGTCACATTTTATTGGGATCGTGCGTAGTGAGTAGAATCGTACGATAGTGGGGATAGTAACGGTTCAGTCACAATGCGTGCTTCTAGGGAACGCTTCGTTCTCCCGCCCAAGTAACCGTTAGGCTTCTCTTTGCTTTAAATAACAGTGATTCCACCATTGTCATCCCCACCCGCGTCCTTGCTCTCTAGATTTCTTCTTCAATCTTCATCTTCCCTATGAAGCTTCCTTTTTCTGAAAATGTCCGAGTCACCTATTTCTGATTCTGCCTTAGGTATGGGGGTAGCGATTCAGGTGGCTCCGTTGAGCAGCGCATTATGCGCGATGTGATCTCCATTGGAGATTCTTCTGAGGAGGACGTCCATGGAGGAATTTCTGAAGGGTCCCTTTCCTCTAGGCGAAGAACTAGGCAAAACAAGGTTGAAGGGGCTACCTTGGATTTTACTGGAGGTTCAACTAGGGAGGCCCTAGGATTTTATGAACCTTTGGAGGGTACCAGGACGCGTCCGCCCTGGATTTTAATAATACTTGTCAAGGGCAAACCCTGGTCAAGTTACCAAGACATGGTCTTGGGTCTTTGTCAAGGTTGAACTTGGAAGCGTACTCAAGCAATAATATCGTCAAATATCTTGAAATATTGACATAGGTGAAAGATAAAAACTATATGTCTTATTAATGTAGTCTTTAATACGTCTGATTATTCCTCGGATGTGCCTCATTAAAACCTTTTCAAGTAAAAAAACCCAGTGGAAAAAAAGGACTTGAAATAGGAAAAAGAGTACACCATCCGGTCTTGAGTTTCTTAGCTGAAATAGAACTTCAAGTAGGTGGCATTCCAAGTTCTTGGAATTTCTTTGCCACTGAGTTCCTGCAATTGGTAGGCGTCGTTGTCCAGACTAGTAACAACTCTGAACGGACCTTCCCAGTTTGGTCCGAGCTTGCTTGCACGAGGATCCTTTCTAGCTTCCCCTTGGACGCTCCAGACTAGGTCACCCGGCTGGAAAATTCGAGGCTGTACTTTGGAATTGTGTCTTCGTGTCATGCGGAGTTCGGGCGCTTCTTCCTTGACTCTGGCTATGTCTTAAAGTTCTTCGCTAGTTTCCAGTTCAACCTTCATATTATCCTTGTTGTACTGTTCCTGAAAAAGCATCCTTCTAGTTGAAGGTTCCCCTAAATCGACAGGGATCATGGCGTCAGTTCTGTATGTCAAGCGGAAAGAAGTTTCCTTTGTAGTGCTTTGAGGCGTACAGTGATATGCCCATAATATATTGGGTAGTTCCTCCCTCCAAAGCCCTTTGGACTTGTCAAGTCTAGTGCGAAGGGCTTTAAGAATAACTCTATTTGCCGCTTCTGCTTGACTATTGGTCTGGGGGTGTTCAACAGACGTGACCAAGTGTTTAATACCTAGTCTTGTAAGGAAATCTTCATAGATCTGTGCTTTAAATTACGTTCCGTTATCGGTGACAATAGCATAGGGTAGACCGTACCTGCATATAAGATTTTTCCACGTGAAGTTTTCCACTTCACTGGTAGTTATTTACCGAAGTGGTTTTGCCTCGATCCACTTAGTGAAGTAGTCGATGGCCACCAATAAAAACTTGAGCATTCCGGGCGCTTTTGGAAATGGTCCCAAGATATCCATGCCCCACATGGCAAAGGGCCAAGGAGAAGAGATCGTATGAAGGTTATCTGGGGGAATCCGTGGGATATCTGCAAATTCCTGACACTTTTTGTATCTACGTACAAAATTGCAAGCGTCCGTCCTGAGTGTTGGCTAGTAGTATCCTGCTTGTACTACCTTGGTGTCTAAGGATCGTCCTCCTGTATGGAGTTCGCGTATTCCTTCATGAAGCTCTCTCAAGACGTAGTCGGCCTTTGATTTGTCCAGACATTTGAGTAGAGGTGCTGTCAGCCCTCTTTTGAATAATTCATTGTCAATGATGACATAGTAGCTAGCTTTCCGCTTTAATCGTCGGGCCTCATTTTCATCCGTCAGAAGTATTCCCCCTAGGAGAAAATCCCTATAAGGGGTCATCCAATTGGGCTCCTGTACTTAAACGGCCATTACCACTGGGGTGTCAATGGTAGGTTTCTGGAGTGTTTCCTGAATGATTGTCTTGAGGTGCCCCGTCTTCTTGGTGCGGGCTAGCTTGGACAACAAGTCTGCCCAGGTGTTATTCTCTCGAGGTATGTGATGCATCTCAAAATACTCGAAGCTATCGATGAGTGCTTTAGCCAGATGATAATACTGGAGGAGTATGGCTTCCTTGGTTTGGTATTTGTCTGCTATCTGTCCCTGGACGAGCTGTGAGTCGGAGTAACATCTCAGGTAACGAGCCCCGACTTCTTTAGCGAGTTTGAGTCCTGCAATAAGTGCCTCGTACTCGGCTTGGTTGTTGGAAGCCTTGAAATTGAGCTTAAGGGATTGTTCCAGCGAGATGTTGCCAGGTCCTTCGAGTATGATGCCTGCTCTGCTTCCCTGTACATTGGACGCTCCGTCCATGTAAAGGTTCCACCAGTCTGGGGTGAATTCTTCTTTCCCAGCAAATTCTGCTAGGAAGTCTGCCATGAATTATGCCTTTATTGGACCACGTGGTTCATATCGAATGTTAAACTCTGACAATTCGACTGACCATGCTACCATTCAGCCTACCAGTTCTGGTTTCCTGAGTACCTGTTTAATAGGATAATTAGTTTTAACTATTACCTGGTGACTTTGAAAATATTGTCTGAGGCGTCTAGCTGAGGTGATCAATGCCAAGGCTATCTTTTCAATCATTTGATAGCGCTCCTCGGTGTCATGTAGCATGCGGATGGTGGAATAAACAGGGAGCTGGTGCTTCTCTTCTTCTTGAATGAGTGCTGAGCTGATGGCATCGTCTGTTGTAGAGAGGTATAAGAGCAATGGTTTGTTCTGTCGAGGTTGACTCAAGACAGGTGGTGCAACAATTGTCTCTTTGAACGTCATGAAAGCTTGCTCACAAGTGTCATCCCAGAGGAATGGCGTTGTCTTGGTGAGCAACCTATAAAAGGGTTTTGCTTTTTCAGCTAGCTTAGGGAGGAATCGAGACAGCGTGGCTAGTCTCCCATTCAGCTTTTGAACTTCGTTGACATTGGTCGGGCTATGCATTTGTAATATGGCTGAGCACTTGTCTGGGTTGGCTTCAATACCTCGGTGTGTTATCATGAAACCAAGGAACTTGCCGCCACCTACTCTGAATGTGCACTTCTCGGGATTAAGGCGCATGTCATACTTTCGAATCTCCTCAAATACCTCTTCTAAATCCGCTACATGCTGGGCTACACTCTGAGACTTGACAACCATGTCGTCTACGTATACCTCGACGTTGCGTCTAATTTGCCTTTTGAAAACACGGTCCATCAGTCGTTGGTAGGTGGCCCCTGCATTTTGAGACCAAAAGGCATGACCCTGTAACAGTAATTAGTGTTTTTGGTGATGAAGGCAATCTTCTCTTTGTCTGGAGCGTGCATTCTGATTTGATTATAACCAAAATATGCATCCAGGAAGCTTAGGATGTGGAACCCGGGCGCCCCATCTACGAGTCTGTCAATGTTGGGTAATGGATATGCATCCTTGGGACATGCTTTGTTGAGATCTGTAAAGTCTGTACACATGCACAATTTGCCACTGGTTTTTTTAACCATGACAACATTGGCGAGCCATGTAGAGTATCTGACTTCTCTGATGAAATTGGCCTTGAATAACTTGTCGATTTCCTCTTTGACCGCCTTTCGTCGTTCTTTTCCTATGTTTCGCTTTTTCTGTGCAACAGGCTTGGCTTGTGGACATATGGCTAACTTATGACATATGACACTAGGGTCAATGGCAGGCATGTCAGATGGTTACCAAGCAAATAGTGATGCGTTTTTCTGGAGCACATCAGCTATATGCCTGTATTCGTGACTGGTGAGCCCTTTGCTAAGCTGCGTGCATTGTCCGGGTTTGGGACCTAGTTGTAGTTTAACTAGCTCTTCGACTGGCTTTGGTCCTTTGTCGACATTGTCATCGCGCGGATCCATGTCGAAGGCTTGACTATCACGAGCTACAAATACTGTCAGTGTAGAGGGAATAAATTTTTTATCAATATTCATTGCCTGGGTAGTACCCCCCGAAGTGGTACTATGTCTGACCGGCTGTTTGTTGGGAGGATATGGTGCCACTTTAAGGCTTTCGACATAGCACCGTCTGGCTTGCTTTTGGTCTGCCTTTACGGTGACGATTTCTCCCGTTGCCGTAGGAAATTTCATTTTTAAGTGAGAGGTAGAGACTATAGCCCCCAACTCGTTTAATGTCTTCCTACTTATCAGGACAAGATAGGATGTATCGGCATCTACTATGTTGTACCTGATTGTGAAACTTTTGGATAACAGACCTTGACCGAAGGTGGTTGATGTGTTGTAAACACATCCTAGTTTTAGGCTAGTTTAGGATATAATTTAGTTAAATAAATTAGGTAAATAGATTAGAAATTAGTTAGTTTATCAAGTTAATTGTTTTCAATTCAATTCATTACCATTTAAACATTTTCAGAATTAAAGGAGGAGAATCAAGGCCAAAAGAAAGAAGAAAACAAAATTCAAGGTATGGCGCGGATAGCGCGAGAACCCGCGCGAGTCGCGCCATGGGAGGAATTGAAGGCCTCAGTCTCGAATGACTCACGAAATCAGCGTGGGGATTCACGCGAATCGCATGAGAAAGTCGAAAGCACGGCGCCATCCGCCCTAGAGCAGCGCTACCAGCGCCGAAGACACAAGGCCAGGCTTCCCAACTCGAACAACTCACGCCACTAGCGCCATATCCACGCGACTAGCGCCATCTATTCGAGGATCCTGCGTGGGTCGCACCAAATCCGCGCCGTCAGCGCCAGAAATCTCAGCATCAGGCATCTAGCTCGAATGATCCACGCGGTTAGCGTGGATATCCGTGCGATCAGCGCCGTGGATTCGAAAGACCCTCGCGATTAGCACGGGATCGCGCGCAGATCGCACCATGAAGATTTTGTTGCCTGTTTTAACTTTATATGCTTCGAATTTGAGCACAGCTTATGCCTTGTTACCTTAATTAAATGATTCTAAAAATAAAAGCCTAGGGAGACTGAAGAGGGGGCATCCAGAATATCATCTATCATCATCTAATACATTCTTCTAATCCTCAAAACCTTTGGAAATCAAGAATCAAGGCTAGGGTTTCTACATAATTATGAATTCTTCTACTGCTTTGATGTTCTTGAGGCCTATGACAGGGTAACTCTTGTATTGTGGGAAGGCCATGAACTGATGAGAACTCCTCTGTAAATTTGACTGGTATTGAAATACATATGTTTTGATTGTTTTATTCTTTTCTGCTCTTCTTTCATATTCTTATTTGGAATTGATCACTTCAATTAAGTACTTAGAGTTAGGATTCGCAATGGGAACGTTGGGGTTCTAATTTTCTGACTTGTTAAGAATAACATTTGTTCATCACCTAGGAATAGGGATGCGTAAATGCAGACTTTATAATATGATCTTTTAAATGCTTAAACTGATAGAATTCACTAAGGAATTAGGTTTTCAATTCAGGTTAAAGGGTTAATTCACTAAGGAATTAGGGATTAACTAATCTAGGAAAGGCTTATTCTCTGAACAATCATAACAGGAACCCATATGACATATTCTCTTAATGCTTAGTTTGACAGAATCGCTAAAGGTTTAGGGTTCTTGATCGAATTAAAGGGTTGAATCGCTAGTTATCTAGGGTTTACGAATTTTGGAGAGATTTATCATGTGTGTATGTTAAAGTTAATAAACCAGTCAAGTGGAAGAGGAGGAATCAGAGGGGATTGTGCTTGACCACAATTATACTTCCATTGGTAATCTTCAATATCGATTTACTGTTTTTCTTTAATTTCTGTCTTTACATTCGAAACAACCATTCCAATCAACAACACTTTTCTCTGTGTATTTCTGTTTTAAATTCAATCGTCGCTCCTCTTGTCTATGTACTGGAGGGGGATTATCAGGTTTCTTTATAAACCTTGACAAGTGCTCTGCTTGGATGAGTTCTTCAATTTTATCTTTTAAAGCTACACAATCTTCCGTACTGTGTCTGGTGCCGCGATGATACCTGCAATACTTATTAGGGTGTCCTCCTATTCTTGAAGGAGCGGGTAAAGTTACCTGGACTTCCGTATTGAACGTTTCATCCATGATCATGGCTTGGTTGACCGTCAGGGGAGTGTACTTCTCGAATCTGGGTCCTTTGGAGATAAGCTATGGCTTGTACGGCCTATGCTTCTTATTATTCCGTTGAGGGTCGACAGGTACTTCATGTTTCTCGCGCTTTTGTATTGCCTGTCTAAACTCGTTACGGAACTTCGACATTTCTTCCATCTGGATATAGCCTTTGGCTCTTTCACGTATTTCGTCCATGCTAGAAGGAGGTTTCTTGCATAGACTATCCACGAATTTACAAGGTCGTAAGGTTAGCATCATGGAATGCAGTGCTACTTCAGGATTGAGATTCCTGATCTGAGAGATGACATGCAAAAACTGTTCCATGAACTTACGAAGAGGTTCATTATCAGCTTGGCGCAGTGTTGCTAATGAGGCAGATGTCAACCTATGAATCCTGCTTGTAGCATATTGAGCACTGAACTTTTCGACAAGGGTGTCGAAGCTATCAATGGACTGTTCAGGGAGATCACCGTACCATGTTAGCGCAGCCCCCTTTAAAGATGTAGGGAATACGCGAAACAATATGGCGTCATTATTAGTGTAAAGATTTGCCTGCGAAAAGAAGGCATCGAGGTGTTCATCCGGGTCGGTGGTTCCGTTGTACCTCTCTAAGTGTAGAGGTTTCCAACCGAAAGGGATGTCGACCCCCATGATACGATCGACAAGTAGATTGCGGCGAGTGTTGTGCCTTTCCCTCTGATATCCCTGCATTAAACTGCGGATTCCTGGAGGGTCGACAATTTGTCGAGGTTGCGAGGGCTGTTGAGGGTGTGACTCGCCTTGGTGTCTGTTCTTCTCTGGTGGTGTGAGTGTGTTCGTCCTCCCGAGGATGTCTCACTCCAACTTCATCGTGATCAGCTTTCAACCTTTGAATTTCTTCTTGGTGTCTGCGTTCCATCTCCGCTATGCGGTTCTGGAGTTGCCGTATGGTGTCGGAGTTTGTCATGGTAGCTTGTGGAGGGTTAGACGCGTCGACAAGAGTGTCGTGTCTAACGCTAGAGCATGTATTGACCATGGACGAATGCTGGTGATTTTCTGAGATGTGAGGCCGCAGGGTAAGTTTTACCTGGGCCCCACGGTGGGCGCCAAATGTTCTTGCCAAAATTTGGAAATTCCACGTGTGGGCTTGATGTGGCCTTGGTGGACTCCAAATTCTGTGTCGCCGGAGAAGAGTTAGGCTTTGCTTAGAAGAGGGACCTGCAAAACAAAGGAAAAACACTCCGACGCTCAAGTTAGAACATTAAATTTGTAAGGATGACCAAGTGTGGACTCGGCCTAATATATGAAGAATAAGGAACTTGAGTAATGCATTTAAGTATATATGAAAGAGAGATGTGTTATGGAATGTAGTGAGGTGTGTCTAGAGAGAACCTAGATGGTTGTATTTATAGCGTGGAGTGGGCCTTGGGCCATTGCTTATAGATAATCTGTTGAGAATATAATAATAACAGATAATAGCAGGCAATTATCTTAATTGGAATAGGAGATAATGTGTACCTTATTAATATATTGTTACTTATAGATAAGTAACAATTAGTAGATAACTTGTCGAGATATGATAAGATAAGGTGGTTACACCTATTTGAATATCCTTGCATATAGATAGACAGTTAACTAGGAGAGAGAATATTATTGATGTCCGCACTCCTGTAGAGGGTCGACGTCCGTGCTCCTGTAGGGGTATTGACAAGGAACCCGGACATTGTGTCTGGGCTGGCACCTGAGGGCTGAATAAGCGCCTATTAATGAGGCAATGCTGATATGGAGGATGACTACGTGTACAGTGACATTTATGAGGTGGCCACGTGTCATTCTACTATTTTGGACTGTACACCACCCTTACGTTCAATTCTTAAAATGATGTGAAACTATTTTAACGTGTCTAAATAAATTATTGGTCTTGACTTTGAATTCTGAATATTATTTATTACTTATAATAATTTTAATCAACTTCAACACATTCAACATATTACCTTTAGGAGAAAATATTTATGTTTTCTCTGTATATATATAAAAAAACTCATCTATCTATAATCTATGTGAAGGAATTTGCCTCTGGTGAAATTGCAGTGGTGTCTTTTTCAAACCAAATTATGTAATAATACTTCATAGAAGCAGTAGTAAAAATCTCAGAGGGGGTTAGCAAAAGAAGACACAAATTGAAAATAAGCAACACAATCATGAATCATGGTACTGTTTCCAAAGTTTAGATTATGTGTTAAGTACGATCATTGTGTTATTAAGCTTGATATGTGCCTAGCACATGATGTTTCCAAGCTTAATTAGATCGTTAAATGCATCATTTTATATGATAAATAGCTTCTTTTTGGTATGAATATAACTTATGTGCTTTAATGAGGTGTTTAAAGAGCTAAAAATAGCTAAAAATTATAATAATTTTTTTCTTATATACCAAGTTCAAAATTTAAAGAGCTAAAAATAGAATTTCTTCTTGTAGAAAATAAAGAATTTATTAAATTAGAACCACAAAAATCATGAAGGAGGCAACCATTAAGAATATTTTTCACTTAAGTAAATGATGAAAGAAAAAAGTATCTTTTGTTTGGTTTAACTTAGGCAAGAAATTATTCCACCAGAGAATGACAAGCAAAGAACCCAAATACAAGTTTGACATCATTTGTTTTTCGCATGAAAAATTGTCATAGTAGTCTATCCATTTTTATTTCAAATCTAATCCATTTCTTGATGGTAAATTAGAAGAATACCAATTTTTCAGTTAGCTAATGATGTAATTAATATATATATATATATTAAACTGAATATTCTTGTTGCATTCATTAGATGCACTCTTTACAGGTTTCATGCCATAGACCAACATAACTAATGATCTTAATGTATTTCTAGAAAATACATTTCTAAAATAAGTATATGTTATTCTAGAAAGATGTTTTCAACATTAGAAAATGAATGTTTATCTTACACCCCATGTGATCTTTGAATTGGTATTTATTTTATTTTAAACAAATCCAATTAAAAATTAGTTGTAAATCAAATTGGTATATATATATATTTGCATTATTAGCATTCCCTGCATCACATCTCTTGAAGTAAATTTTCTTATATAAGTGAATATTCTGTCATTGGACTAGATAAGGTAAATATATTACTTGTAGGCACTTTTGTTTTTCCTATTTGCATCGCCATCATGACATTCATTATTGGAGATTTCACATAGATCACCATCGTAGGTACGAATGTCTTTCATACTTTTTTAGGCTCTTTTGTTTTACAATTGCCTTTTTAATTTGTTTTATGTGATTAATGACTATTGCTTTATATGTAACTTATGTTCAGTACAATGATTCTTTCGGACAGTTTGGATTAATTGTTGTATTGATTTTTGAATTGTCCATTTGGACAGTTTAGGAAAAGTCATTCTTTTATAGTAGATTCATATTTATATGTTGAGTTTCTTTTCTTAAATTTGATGAAATTTCGGTACAATGCATTTCACTTTGTTCTCCGGGTGTATACTTGATTATGGTGGAATTCATCTCACTACTTTCATGTCGTGTACTTGGAGATCAATGCAAAACGCTGCCAAAATTTCGTCAAATTTAAGAAAAGCGACTTAACCTTTACGTATGAACCTATTATAAAAAAATGTCTTCCTGAATGGGATAGGGCCACACCTTTAATGAAAAAAATGAGGTTTTCATGCATGGAATAACTTTGTGAGTATCATAGAGTTATTAATTAGATGGATCAAAGTTGGATGAATGCAAGTCGCATGGTTGAACAATTCTTGGAATTTTCCTCTGAAAGAGGTCGATCGGATGAAGATAAAAAATACTTATGTCCTTTTATAAACTGTTTGAATGAGAGACGACAAGAACTATACAACATACGAGAACATCTTCTGTGTGATGAGATTAAGAAGAATTATACAACATTGATATGACATGGTTAATTGATAGACATGCAGAAGGGGGTCCTAAATTGAACCGATTGATGTAGACATGGGAGATCGATTATAGGATATGATTCGTGATCTTGGACAAGAGTCTTTTCAGCAAGCACATGCTCCTATGTATGGTACATTAGAAAGTGATTCGAAGAAGTTGTTGTATCCAAGGTGCAAGAAGTCTTTGACACTGTTGTCAGCAGTGTTAAGTCTGGTTAATGTCAAGGCCAGATGTGGGTGGAGTGACAAAAGCTTCACTTCACTGCTTCAGGTAGTTCAGGATATGCTTCTGGATGAAAACACGTTGCCAAAAAGTTACTATCAGATGAAAAAGATATTGTGTCCAATGGGTATGGAGTATTAGAAAATTCATACATGCCCTAATGATTGCATACTGTACAGAAATGAATTTGAAGAAATGCGTGAATGCCCTAGGTGTGGGGTATCACGATACAAAGTGAAGGATGATGATGATTGTAGCAGTGATGAAAGCACAAAGAAAGGCTCCCGAGCAAAGATGTTGTGGTATCTTCCGATGATTCCAAGGTTTAAGCGTCTGTTTGCTAACGGAGATGACGCAAAAGACCTTATATGGCATGCAGATGGGAGAAACTGTGATGGAATGCTTTGCCATCCGACTGATTCCTCCCAATGGAAGAAGATTAATCATTTGTATCTAGATTTCAGCAAAGAGGCAAGAAATCTTAGTCTTGAACTTGACACGGATGGAATGAATCCTTATGGCAATTTAAGCACTCAACATAGTTCTTGGCCTGTTTTGCTAGTCATTTACAACTTGCCTCCTTGGTTATGCATTAAGAGAAAATACATAATGTTGTCTATGATGATATCGGGCCCAAGATAGCCAGGAAATGACATCAATATTTATCTTAGTCTCTTAATTGAAGACTTCCCCCTTGTTATCTTTCTTCTCTTTCTATCATCTATTTCTCTATCTATTTTTGTATTTTTCAGTCTTAAACCTACCAAATTTTACTCACTTTCAACCTTGCTAACTAATCCCTCTTATAGGAGTTGGCAACTGTAACATAATAATAGAAAAATGATTATAACAACTAAAAAATAGTTACAACACATAACATTGTTAATGAACCATCTAAAAGACTAACTAATACATTGGACGATACATTAGAAGACACGATTGGGCTCTCAACTGGACAGAAGAAAAATTCCAACATAGAGGGCTAGACTGGATGCTACAAGCAGTGTCGTCCAATCACCTCTTTTAGTGTCATCCATTATTCCTTCTTCCAAAAATTTCCATCTTGGTTCAATAAAAATTATGAATTAAATGTAAATTTTTTTTAATTCCCAGCTATCTACATTAAATAGATCCAGATAGTGCATAAACTTGCTTCAAGGAACAAACTTTGTGAACATATCAGCTGGATTCTCCTTCGTATGAACTTTTTGAACTATAATCCTTTTCTCAGTATTGATGAATTGAAGTGGTATCTAATGCCAATACGTTTAGTGCTTTGATGATGGACTTGATCCTTGGTTACAAAAATGCACTCAGATTGTCATAGAGAATGATAGCTTTATCCTGTGGAAATCAAACTTTCTGATAAGACCTTTCACACAAAATACCTTCCTTTGTTGCTTCTGCAAGAGCCATGCACTTTGCTTCTGTAGTGGACAAGGTAACTGTGGACAAGCTTTTTCTGAACTTGATCTCTTTTGGTCCCCATGCCTAATATATTTTCTATAGCTCTCATATCTTTAATCTCAAATTGACTACTGAGTAATGACTTTAGGTTCTGAATTTCAAACTTGTCTTGAGATGTTATGAGTATATCGTCCACATAGAGTAGCAGATAAATGTGGGAACACCCTCCACCTTATTATGATAGACACATGAATCATAGAGACTTCTGTTGTACCCATGAGAAACAATGAGCTCGTTGAATCTCTTGTACCACTGCCTTGGAGATTGCTTTAGCCCATAAAGAGTTCATCAAATATGACATATCTACTTATAAATTTGTCTTGCCCAAATCTTCTTTAGATTTCAAATGCAACATGAAGAGTTTATTAAATATGACATTTATACTTAGAATGACCTTTCATTAAATATGACATCTCTCTAGTCAATAAAGACACCTTCCTTAGCTCTGGGCTCCAATTTACCTTCACTCATGTGATACACTACTACATAAAAGACTTTAACATCGGTGCTGGAGGAGTTTCAACATCGGTTTGTAACCAATGTTAAAACTATTGTCATTAAAAGTAGTCATTTTTCAACATCAATTTTAATACCGATGTTGAAAATCATTATTTACATCGATTATGGCTGAAATCGATGTCAAAATATGACAAAAATTGTACTTTTTGAAGTGTTTTCTACATCGGTTCTAAAAAAATCGATGTTGAAAGTCGTATACAACATCGATTTTTGGCAAAGCTAATGTTGAATGTGCCTTTATAACATCGGTTTTTGCCAAAATCGCGGTATGGCATATTCAATATTGGTTTTAGACAAACCGATCTATTTTTTGTAAATTTTTTAAATATTTTGTCTATCTTTAATATTTTTGAAATGCTTGGGATGTCTTTTCTCACCTTATTTTTTCTCTTATTCAAGAAAAGCATAAAAAATAGGATAAATTAAATTTCTCTATGTAATACTATGATAAGAAGATAAGGAAAAAGGTATCTTATAAAAAAGAAAGGAAGTAGGTAGTATACAATTAGATGGCACAACTATGCATCAAGTTATTTCTGACCAAAACCATTGCTACTACAAAATTAAATGTATTTGGACATAGGAGAGTCCACATACATTTAATTATCCTATCATTTTTTTTCTTTCAATGATAACACTTTTAGTGGCTTAGTTTGGACATTTCCACAAGGACAAGATCAATACTACAAGACATCTGAAGAGTTCCCCACTCCCCAGTATAAAATCACAGATGCATGCAACATGATATAATTAAGCAACTAAGCATGTGGTTTTTTAAGATTATGTATGAAGTTAGAATATAAAGG
The DNA here is from genome assembly GCA_007407185.1 of Glycine tomentella. NCBI lineage: Eukaryota > Viridiplantae > Streptophyta > Magnoliopsida > Fabales > Fabaceae > Glycine > Glycine tomentella. Next base: position 59,556 of record PYAF01004486.1, read on the forward strand.
GGGCTCAATACATCAAACATATCATGAACAATAATTATGCTTTTCTTTTTTGAAGAAAGAAAACATATAAAGTATCAATTAAAAGCTAATCAGATCAGTAGAAGAAGTTAACCAAACAATTCTTATCATGAGAAACAATTTTCTTATTACAAGCTTTAGTTTCAACACAAGCAAGTTGTCCAAGTTATACAAAGCAAACATGCTCAATAGTCAGCAGATAAAATCTCTTTGTAGTTTTCTTAATTTTACAACAAATTTTCCAAAAGCTCCCACCAGGAATTGTCCCTCCAAGAAGTTGACGCAATATTGATGATGAATGTTTACTATATGCATATTAGAAATTCAAATATTCAAATTCAACTTTTAACCAATGTGTTTGAACACCAAAAGCAGTAAAAGGGTTAAATACATACAAATATTTTTAGTTGTGCACCAGACCCAAAGCTTAAATCTCCAGCTGGACTTGGCAAAACCTTTGAATCCATAATAAGGTCTGACATAGGATTAGTTAGGATCTCAATGGCTGACTCCCAAAGAAGAGCATTGAACATAGCAACATCTAGTCTAGCTATGCATTGTTCCATGACCTGGTAAAACAATTTAAATCTACTTAATCCTAAGAAAACAAAAGGGAAATTATAAACACTAAAAGAATGGAAGAATATCATTAATAATAAAACACACACCATTCTGGCCAATATAGGCAAACAACCACACTCGTGCCCTTCTGCTCAAATAGGACAGAGTCGTTGAAAAACATCTTGGAAAGCATTTCTCTATAGATTGATGGAAAAGTTTCCTTGATTGTGATCACCAAAAGTAGGTCCCATTAGCTTCCCAATGGATTTATTTGAAAAGTCCCCAATTGGAGATTGCATGTACAGAGCTAAAGCATGCTTCTCAAGTTATAAAGGATTTACGTTAAGCCAGAGCAAGACTGAGTATATGAAGTGTGAGTTTGCGTTGGTAAGAGATGGTGATCAAGACCCCGTGCATATACTTGGTCAAGAGGTACTCAAAAAAGATGTTTTTAGATACCTGAGAAAAATTTTGCAAAAAGGTGGAGAGATTGATGAGGATGTAAATCATAGAATCAGAGCAGGGTGGATGAAATGGCGGAATGCATCTAGTTTTTGTGTGACATCAAAATTCCCCTTAAGCTAATAGGAAAATTCTATAGAACAACTGATGTGTTGCAAACACATCTTAGTTTTAGGCTAGTTTTAGGTTATAATTTAGATAAATAGTTAGGAATTAGAATAGAATTAGTTAGTTTATTATTATATTTGTTTTTAAACTCAATTCATTACCAATTGTGCATTTCAGGTCCAAAAAAAGGAAGTTCAAAGCAAAAGAAGGAAGAAAACAAGATTTAAGGTATCGCACGGATCGCGCCAGATCCTGCGCGAGTCGCGCTAGGTGAAAAAGGCAGAGTTCAACTCGAAGAAGCCACGCGACTCGCGCCAAGAGCCACGCTAACCGCGCCATCTATTCGAAGCTCCCACGCGAATCGCGCCATAGCCGCGCTATCAGCGCCAGAAGCCCAACATCAACCCTTCAGCTCGAAGACTCCACACTATCAGCACCATCCATTCAAACATTCCGCGCGGTCAGCGCGGGACTCCGCGCTAGTCGCGCCATGAAGATTTTGTTTCCTGAATTAAATTATCTGTTTCGAAATTTGGCACTATTTTAGGCTTTGTTACTTTAATTAAATCATTCTATAAATACAAAGCCTCTGGGACTGAATAATACACATTTGGAATACCTTAGAGTAGCTTAGGAATCACTGAATATCACTCTAAACCTCTGGAATCAAGGATCAAAGCTATGGTTTCCACAACAGAATCATGTATTATTCAACAGCTTTGGTGTTCTTGAGGCCTATGTCGGGCTAAACTTTGTATTGTGGGAAGGCCATGAACTGATGTGAACTCCTTTGTAACTTAACTGGTATTGAATGAGAATTTATTGATTGTTTTATTTTACTCTGTTCTTCATTGTTTCATTCTTAATTAGAATTGGCCATTCTATTTAGGTATTGAGGGTTAGGATTCGCAATGGGGACGTTGGGATTCTAATTTTTGACCTTAGTAAAGTAATAGTTATTCATTACCTAGGGATAGGGATGCGTGACTGCAGAACTTATAATATGGTCTTTTAAATGCTT
>PYAF01004486.1:75718-91689 GCA_007407185.1 Glycine tomentella
TAAGGGATTAGGATTCTTGTTAAAGGGTTAAATTGCTAAGGAATTAGGATTTACTAAAATAGGAAAGATATATCATTTGAGTAAGCAAACTTTGTGACCAGTTAAGTGAAAGAGGTAGGGATCAAAGGGGATTGTGTCTAACCACAATCATTCATTCCATTGGTAACACTTCGATTTATTTACTGCATTATTTCCTTTTGTATTCTGTTCTTACTTTCAAACACTCAACACTACAATCAAATTCTCCAAAACATTTTCTTTTCTTGTTACTTCCAATTACTTAGAATTAATATTACTATGAATTTCACCCCAATCCCTGTGGAGATGATACTTTACTTACCTACTTTTATTACTTGACACGAGTGATGCACTTGCCGTGTGGTTAATTCGCAACAACAACTGTAAGACCTGCAATGTTATATGGAGCTGAATGTTGGCCAACACATAGGCAACATGAGCATAAAATAGGGGTAGCAGAAATGAGGATGTTAAGGTGAATGTGTGGTTATATGAAGATGGATAAGATGAGAAATGAAGATATTCAATGAAAGGTAGCAGTAGTACCAGTGAGTGAAAATATGAGGGAACATAGATTGAGGTGATTTGGACACGTAATGTGACAACCCTTGGATGCTCCTGTAAGAACAAAAGTTTGTTACGAAGAGCTCAACACAAAGAGAGGTAGACCGAAACTTACCTGGGGAAAGTAGTTAAACAAAACTTAATGGAGTGAGATATAGATTGGGGGACAAAGCTATAAGCTTGGTGGATGGTCAGACCCAATGTTATCTCTATGTTCCAGATGGTCCCTTTTTAGTTCTTTTCTTCTTCATCTCCCCCTCCTTCTTTTCGTTTATCTTATTTTCCCTTTCCCTTCCTCTTTCCCTTCTAGTTTTTGTTTCAACCTTCTCGTATCTATCATTGGGTTCATCTACCACTGATCCCAATTAGCTTAGGTTAAAGGTGCTGTTAATGTTGAAGAAATACTAGCATGGAAAAATACTAATATACAACCAATTCTTGATAATTTTGTCCTATTTTCCTATTGAAGACTAACTGGATTAGAGCTGAAAAATTTTAGATTTAAATTTTCATCAAATTGTGTTTATTAAGTGTTTAATATTTGAAAGGATAAAAAATTATGCGTTGAACTGGTTGGATCATAAACAAGCTGCGTATCCAACTTTATTAAAGTCTAATTAGAGTTTAATAACAAATTGAACTAATAAAAAACCATGATCCAGACTCCAAAGTTTGCCGCATTGAGAGTGTTGGGCAATGTTACTTCCCTTGCCCTCTATAATTATCCCCATATGCATTGAGTGTGAGACTAATCCCATTGGGTAGGGGTACAAAGCAACATAGTTATGACTTAACCCTTTTCATCTTTTAAAAAAAATATAAGAGCACTTGTTAGCATTTGGCAAAACTATAAGAGCGCACCACGCATTATCCTTCTTTCTTCATTGATAAATTATGTAAACTTTTTAATTGAGATAAATACTCCATTCCTAAGTTATAAAACAAGTTACATGAATAAACATCCAAAAATGTTCAAGAACACTAGTTAATATTAACTTACACAAACATTTAATTCACGTTATTTCCTTTATTGATTTTATTTTCTTCTCCAACAAGTATATATCCAAATTGGCTCAAAAGACAATGCAATTCCAAAATCATAGAACATGATGCAAACAAAGCATACCTAAAGCATGCACCAAGGTCCATTCTTAGAAGCACATGCAGAAGACACCGTCTCTTGAAACCACTTTATTCTAGAAGAATCCTCAGTCTCCATTGCAATCTTCACTCTCATTCCACCAACTTATGCGCACTTCATCTATTCCTCCACAACCTTAGCACTCACCATAAAATGAATCTATTAGGAATGTAGAGACCCTAAAACCAAGGTCAAAGTGCTAGAGGCATCATCCCTTTTATGCAATAGTTGATTAACATCATCCAAAACCTTAAGAGAAAGTGTGTTGAGACTAAACAATGACAAAAAAGAAACAAAGAGGAAAAATACCAAACACTTGGTGTGCATGACAAGCTACGGAAGAAAATGACCAAGTTGAGCCTATGTTCTCATCACCTGCAATTTGCTCGATTAATAATAGTTCCCATTTCAATGAAATCTCAAAAGAACAAGAACAAAACAGTAGATGGCAATGCACTCAGGAATAGTGGAATTAGAGTAAACAATAATAAAATTGAGAAAATAGAGTCCAACCATGAAGAATCCACACTCACAGCAAGTACAAAAAATTCACCATGTGACTGAAATCACGAACGCAGAAAGCCAAAATAGACAAACTTCGATGGAATGATCCATATTCAATGGTGACTGGAAATCGCCTCCCATGGCCGAGTACGGTGGCACTCCTGACGGTGGTAACAAACCAAGAACTCAATTGGTGGGTTGTGAATTGTGATGTGAAAGATGTGGCAAAACTTTCTATCGGTGTAGTTTTCATTTTCCATCCAATGGTAGCCATAAAACTCAGAACGACATCGTCATCGACGAGCAAGGGTTTTATGGTTTTTAGAAATGGGGAAATGTAGTTAACAAAGATGAAGACAAGGTTTCAATCAGAGTTGAAAGTGGTAACAACAATGGGCAGTGATGACCGTGACAAAAACGACACCATCGACTGAAACAAGGTTGCGAGAGTGAGAGTGATGAGAGTAAGCAGCATCGCGAGAATAAGAGTGAGAGTGAGAATAATTTGGGGGAAAAAAGACAACATCTATTTTTATAAAAAATGATGTTAACATAGACACATAACATCAGTTTTTAAAAAATCGATGTTAACAATTGATCAAACAACGTCTGCATATCCATATTCTTAAGTTTAGTGTACAACATAGTGGTTATGACACTATAGATATGATGAACATCATTGGAGTAGACTTTCTTGGCTTTGCTCTAAACCTCATAACACATGTCAAATGCCTGGTATGAAGGTTGAAGATTGGGATTAATAGAGAACCAAAAGATGTTGCACAAAGAGGCATTGATTGCTATCATTGAGCTCGGTCTTTATCGGGAATGTCCATAGCCTTAGTGGTCAAATGTCCCTCACGTCCTTGACCATGAAAACAAAGTTGGATAGTGGCTGCCCAGTTAGCATAATTGGCAAATCTAGTTAATTTCTCACAAGGATAAGTGAGACAGTGGTAAACAACGTGGTAGAGATGGTGTTCATATTACCCAAAAAATTCATTAAAATAATAAAAAAGTATCCAAGTAATGGCTTGTGTGGGTTGCCTGAGATGGAGGGGGTCGTGGTTGGTCTCACAGGCGAGTGGGTGTCACCGGAGACACGTCACGCGCTGGAAAGGAGAGTGCGCATGAACTTCACACGCCAAAGAAGAAAAGTACGTGGGAACATGTGTAGCAACATGCCATACAAGGTTATGGTCACTTATAAGGGCAACGATGATCGGAGGTCACACACTGGAAAAAGGGCGATGATGCTGCTGCCAAACAGTGGCAAAGAGAGCAAGCACTATTCTTTGCGAAGCTACACACACGAAGCGGAAGGGATTGAAGAACCCTAATCTACTAATACCATATAAAAGTGTTTACAAAAGTTGTTTGTTCTTATCATAGACACACTAATTTATTTATAATCATAGGTAGAAGATAATTAAGGAAACAAAGGATAATGAGTCCCTACATATTGGTACAGATATATCCAAATTTCCTATTTACATTTAATCATATCAAATTATATATTTAATAGTCTTAGATCTGACTAACTACCTTATGACTCCTGAGGATATGTGAGATTTGAATATTAGTTATTGGCGAGTTCCCTCGAAAGATGTGTATCAAAGATGTCCTTAATCTGCCTTATTCTGGCGATGTTGAGGGGGATTTAAGTAGTGAGTATTGTGTTAGGAAGATATGAATATTTTGAATAGTTTTTGACTTGTCTATTTTCTAAATATATTTTTTGTGTAGGTGTATCATGAAGGAATTTAACTACAAAAAATTATAGGCTAATATCCTGAGGCTGAAAAGTGTTAGAGATAAGGGAGTAACATGAAGATTAAGCTTTGAAGTTTAAAAAAGTTTTGTCTTTTTACATGCCCAATTCTGTGGCATTTGTATTGATTGTTGCACCTTAATCTTTGTATATCCATATGTACATCATGCATCATCATGTAGAGTTAGGAAGATTGTTTCTAAATTTAGAAACTTCTTCAGATGCATCATCATGTAGAGTTAGGAAGATTGTTTCTAAATTTAGAAACTTCTTCAGGGCATAAACTCACTGTTTTAATTGATTATTGGGCTATCCGTAATCGATTACAAAAGTCTTTTGAGAAGCTTGCAGAGAGATCCTCGTTTTGGTTTAATCAATTACCAATTATCTATAAATGATAAACAGTTTAGTTAAGACCATGTCTGGTTTTCACGAGTCTCTACTTTAATCGATTATTGAATGATCGTAATCGATTACTTCATTCTTGAAAGTGTTCCCAGGATTGATCAAGAACACTTTAATTGATTACATGAAAAATCTAATTGATTCCATCGTTCTTGAAAGTTTTCTAGGTTTTGGGAAGAATACTTTAATCGATTAAAATGAGAATCTAATGGATTATTCCTTCGAGATAATTGATTACAGTGACAATTTAATCGATTAAAAGCAATTATAACTGTTTTCTCTATAAATAGCCACGTTGTGTTCTCACTTTCAATTAATTTGAATAAGTGTTTTAGAATAAGTTTTTTGTGACTCACACATTCTAGTCTTCGTTTCTGAAGCATTCATGGTTATAGTAAGTTGTTAACATCTTGTGAGATCAACAAGAGATCCATTCAAGCATTGGTTCTTGCATTTGAATGACCAAGTTGTGTCTCTCCTTGACTCAGTTTTCATATGTTTCTACATGTTGTTTAGGATATGCATAAGTTTATGAAAGCATGCTAGAATAGGGTTTTCTAGTTTGGGCTAAGGGTAGGTGTCTCTTAGGCTTTCATTCATAAAGGACCCTAGGGTTGGGTACCTTAGTCTCTTTTTCTGGGTAGGAACTGAGATTGATTGTGATTGCTTGTAAGAACTCAAAGTGTATAGTGGAAATCTAAATCAAGTTGAATTAAATAACTGGAGTAGCTTCTTTAGAGATAGAGAATGAACAAGTATAAAATCTTGTTGTTCATCTTCTCTTGAATCTCTCTCTCTCACATTCTTGATCAATTTGTTGAGTTTAAAGATATTTCTTTTTGTAAAGAACTTTAACAAAAGGATTTTCGTAAGGGTGATTGATTAGATGTTTGTTTTAAATAAAAATTTGATATGATCCTTAGAAGCCAAAGTTTTTCAAAACTCTATTTTTAAGTTTGATTTGTTTTCAAAACCAATTCACCCCCTCTTGGTTTGTGAGTTCCATCATCTTTTTCATAAAGGAGAAGATGTCATCAACCTTTGTAGATCTGTTAAAGCCCAAGAAGAGGAAGAGGTATGAGGATAAGGGAAATATTCAACCGAGTGACAAGCTTATTCAACCTCACGAAGAAGTACCTGAAAACTGATAAGGTTGTATAACAAGAGGTTCCTTAAGTTGAGAAAGAGGCACCATAGAAGGAATTGTTAACATTGAAATTGAGCAACATGCTATTGCCCAACCCAATCCTTAAGGTGGTGTTGATGCCAATAACCTAAATTATGAAAATTTGGTTAAAGTAAACCTTACATTTGACACTTATTTCTCTCTTATGTCAAATATAGGTAATTTTATTTTGTCCCATTTTTTCTTTTCTACCAATAGTCTATACTTTCTCCCCTTGTGTAGTTGGCTAATTAACAATGAATTATATTTAATTTTTGTTAAGCTAAATGGGACCATTAAGCATATTTTACTAACTAAGCATAACATGAGATCTAAAAAGCCATATATGAGTGAAACATGATGCTATCACGGAAGCCTTGCTAGCAAATAAGGCAAATGGGTCTTTAAAATTATTAAAATTCATTAATCAATATTTTATTTGTAAATTTTATTGATTCCCAAAAAATAAAAGAGTATTTTTATTAACTCTTTAATTACCCTAAAATTATTCTCGTGATTTTAAGAAAAATATACAAAATTAACCTCAAATTAAATGGCAACTAGTATTTTAGTCTATATACTATACAAGTTAAATTTAATATGTAAATGTTATAGAATGTATAAAAAATATTTATGTCAAATATAAACATCAAGAAGTAACATTTTCATATTTAGAAGATTTTTAAAAATTCAAATGAAAACACTAATAAATTATTCTTCTTTTCATTAAAATAATAGCCAATTCTGCTCCATAAATTCGGATAAGTGGGAAGCAGGAAGGTCCAAATAGAAAATTTCCTAAAGTGAGAAGCTAGATCTACTAAAGAAAAAGATGAGATTACACCAGATTTTTATTTATTTGTTAGCATGTTATATCTTCTACTCTTCAATTATTTTTAGATGTTGTTCTTACCAAAATCTAGAAATTCCACATGTGAGCTAGATGTGGCCTTAGTGGACTCCAAATCTTGTGTCATCGATAAGTGAATAGATTTTGTTTAGAGGAGGGACCTGCAAAACTAAAAAAAAACACTCTGACGCTCAAGTAAGTACATCAATTGTTACCAAGTGTGAGAACTCAATCTAAGATGTATAGAAAGAAAGACTTGAGTAATGCATTCAAATATATATGAGAATGAGATATTCTGTGTAAATACCAGATGAGAATGAGATGGTCTAGAGAGAACCTGAATGGTTGTATTTATAAAGTGGAGTATGGGCCTTGTGCCGTTACTTATAGATAATCTGTTGATAAGATAATAATAACAGATAATAGCAGACAGTTATCTATATTTTAAATAAGAGATAATGTACTTTATTTTATTGATATATTGTTACTTGTAGATAAGTAACAACTAGTAGATAACTTGTTGAGATATTTTATAATAAGGTGGTTATCCCTATTTGAATAGATATACTATTTAATGTGCCAATGTTGACGTGGAAGATGTACAGATGTAATTACACTTTTGTTTCTTTTATTGTTGTGAATTTAGTCCCCACTATTATAATTATATAATTTTGGTGGATCCATTTACATAAAATTTAATATTTAACAAAAATATTGATGTATTAGTAAAATATGACAGAAGTTACATGGCAACCCTAAACGAACAGAAAAGCAATAAAGTGAGTGGAGAGAGCAGCATCCTTGCAAAGCCACCAAATGGCGAAGGAGGAAAGGTTGTTCAGAAAATGTTGTACAAGGATCGAGTTCTAGGGAAAGTGAGTGTGCTGAAAGAGCCAACAAACTTGTTGCATGAAGGGGTAATGACACTAGAATATGAAGGAGGGAACTGGATGTTACCAAAGTTTGTCATTAAACAAGCCAAGTTTGAGCAATTATGCATGCCATAGAAGAATTGTTTGATCATGAAATTATTGGGCAAGAATGTTGGATTCCTCACAATGAGGGAGAAGCTAAAGTCTGTTTGGAAGCTTGAAGGGGATTTCGAATTAATGGGCGTGACTCATGGTTACTATATGGTTTTGTTTGACTTGGATGCTGACCGAGAGAAGGCCATCAATGGAAGACCATTGATGATGTTTGACCATTATCTCACGGTTCATCCATGGCCTCGAAAATTTTTGGCGACGGAAGCAACGGTAGACAATACCTAGGTTTGGATCCTTTTTCCAAGTCTTTGGATCGTCTATTACGATGAGAGTGTATTATTAAGCTTGGCATCAGCTATTGCAACACCCATCAAGGTTGATCTAAACATCTTGAATATGCATAGGGGAAGATATGTGCGAGTATATGTTTAAATTAATCTCAATGTCCCTGTCGTGGGGAGACTTTACCTCAATGGAAGATGGTATAATATTAAATATAAGGGTCTTCATATTCTTTGTACCAACTCAGAGCCCAAGGTTGCATATGAGGTTTAGGGGGATGAGGACACACCTCCATTGGCGGGTGAAACTAAACCTAGCACTAAGGAGATATTGACGATTCGCAATTTGAAGATTCTACGATATTGCAGCACATGGTGAGTGGATGGTTGTTAAACGAAAAGTACGGAAGAGTGCCAATCACGTGAAAGGTAATACTTGGGGAGATCAATCTTGTCAAGCTAATAAAGGAAAGGATCTTATTGTTTTTAAAGGGGGATAATCAATCAAATTTATCAAAGCAATCATTGGGATTTAATTCTCTAGTTGCAAATACCCATTCACAACGCAAAGGGCACGTGGGTAAAAGAATGAGAAAAAGAGAACCAGATTGGATCAAGGTAGTGGTGCTTAAAAACCACATGTTGGTCAACCCAGAATCTCTATTCACTACTACAGGCGACACATACGACAACGGTTCTAAACCCCATACGATGACGGTTCTAGAACCGCCGTTGTTGCGGGTGTCATTGTAAGTCGGAACTTTCGACGACGGTTGTCAAAACCGTCTTCGTATATATAAATTTTATTTTATTTTATTTTTTTTGTAAAAGAAACAAAGACGGTTGTTCCCAAAACTGTCTTTGTATGCACACAAAGACGGTTTTGGGAACAACCATCTTTGTTTCTTTATTTTCTTAAATTTTTTTTGCAAACGAAGTTAAGAAGACAGTTTTTACCAAAACCGTCTTTGTAAGTACCATACAAAGACGATTTTCTGAAGAACCGTCTTTGTTTCCGTATTTTTAAAAAAAATTTATTAAAAAAATAGGTTAAGAAGATGGTTATTCCGAAAATCGTCTTTGTTTGTCCACTTACGAAGACGGTTTTGCAATAACCGTCTTTGTTTCTTTATTTTCTTAATTTTTTTTTAAAAGAAGATAAGAAGATGGTTTCTACCAAAACCGTCTTTGTAGGTGATCATATAAAGACGGTTTTCTGGAGAACCGTCTTTGTTTATTTATTTTTAAATTTTTTTATTAAAAAATTAGTTAAGAAGACGGTTATTCCGAAAACCGTCTTTGTATGTGCACTTACAAAGACGATCTTTGGAAGAATCGTCTTTTTTTCCTATTTTGTTAATTACTTTTTTTTTGTAAAGGCATCTCTTTTCTTTTTTTTTCGAAATTGGTTTCTAGATATACTATCAAATGAATTTAAAAAATAAACCACATTGAAGGAATTTTATTCTATAAAATAAATAAATAAACCAAATTGTTAGTACACTAAAATTTGAAATTCAGCTTAACACTGTAAATTTAATTTAACACAAAATTAAATAAAATATCATGCAACATTATATTAAATGTAAATGAATGTATATAACATAATTAAAACAAAATCCTACTTTATAGCATGAAACATAATCTAAAATTTGGTTGAAAGCTATTTTTCTTCCCCAATCTCCAATGACCAAGAAGCTAAGCGACCCATCTTGTTTAGGTGCTTGTTCAAACCGCTCACACTACAAAGGAAACAACCAAACACAAGGTAAGGCTAATGGGAAAGTGTTACTATTTCATAGACCAAGAAAAAAGGTTTGTATTAAAATAATCATGATTATATTAAATAATTATTTTCACACCAGCCCAGGACAAAAAGGAAAAATAGAATATATCATATATCATAATATACACATATATGGATGCACATGAAAGGGTGAGATAGATGGCTCTTACATTAATAAATGTTAGTAGACCCACGCCAGTTGAAAAGGCACAAAATGTTTGAAGACCTGAGACCAACAACTTATCCACTACAAGTCTAAAATGACATTAATTAATTCATACCTTGTCAAGTAGTTCAAATTCAGTCTTCCTATGAAACAGTTGTTCCTTAGACAATAGGTCAGCCATTATACAACCTACAGACCACATGTCAATGGTTGTTGAATACTGTTTTGTCTCTTCCACATCAATCATTGTAATTTTTTCATCATGATCATTTTCTGCATCCACATCTGTCATGGAATAAAGATAGCCACGTTAGAAACAAAACCAAAATTGAAAAGAAAGTGCTCATGCTTATGAAGGTGTGCTAAGCAACATTCTACTTTGTTACAAAGACAAGAAAAAACAACTCATCTCGGGATTCTATCTCACACCTGGTACCACATTATAAGAATGTGTTAGCAAAATTGCAGAGGCCAGAAAAGTAGTACTACTTTAACACAGAAAAATGTCTAGGTACATAATCTAATTGTTCTTTCTTTCTTCTCCCTTTGTCTATTTTAGCTTTTGTTTGTAAGTTTATGGACTCAATCATCACAGAGGAGACATGGCAATCAATTATACATACATAAAGAAGTTCATCACTAAATTTCAGCCATCCAAATTCAAAACATGTTAAATTCCAGTCTCTTTTTTCTATAAAAAAAATCAAGTTGGGACCAAGGAAGAGTAAATTTGGTAGCATCAACCACTGGAGAAAAAGTTTTGATACAGAAATTTACATATATTATTGTGCTAACTCAGAAGTATCAAGCATCAAGCAAAGAGAAGTTTAACTCAGTTGGTTATAATTATTATAAATTTTTGTACTTATCTTCGATTTTTACTAATAAAAAAAAATAAGCATCAAGCACATTTAGGCCGGAGCTTTTGCACAACAGAAAAAAAAATGAAATAATAATGATTATATATGTTGTTATTCAAGATGAACAGGGCCACCAATTAGATGGATTTTCTAATAAAACATATTTAAAAGGGTATTTCCTCAAACAAGTTGTTATTGGTGTTATACAGAGAGTGCTTATTCTCTATTGCTTCTTTTGGATGAGCAGTAAAAATAAGAGGAAAGGAAATAGTTAAAAGATATAAAACCAATATCTTAAGTGAAAAATAAATTAAAAGAAAAAAAAAATGCGGACAGTACGTGAAAATTGAACTCTTTTATCTTAAAATGATATTTATAATTTTGTATCCCCATATGAAATATATATTCAATTATTTAAATAAAATAATATATTTGTGCATTCAATTCCTTAGAAATTGTAATGTTCTTAATTTGGAAACCGCAAAGCTAAGCCACGGCTCACTATTTTGATCAATTATTTTCTTTTTCTCACATTTTCTGTGTAATCCATGTTCTTTTTAATCCCGTATTCTCTCTCTCAATCTCTAATCTCTCTCTCTCTCTCTCAATTAAGTATAAACTAACTTCAATTGCGTAAATGTGTTTTCTAATCAATCAAATATCATATAATAACTTGACATGCATAGACTCAATTAATTAAGTATAAACAAACACATATCTTTGAATACCTTGGCCCAATAACAACAGGTGCATTTTGGAGTGTAAAATGCAAGACATACGTCAATGTTTGCTATTCTTTCTTGTAACTTTTCTTCAAGTATCTCTTCTCTTTGGATACTTGCCTCCAGTTGCTTCTCTGAATGCAACGCTCACTGTTTGCAGTACATGACAGTGTCATACTCAGCATCAATCTCATTCCTCTTGTTTTGAACCACAACATCACTTTTCCTGCAAGGTATATCTTGCCATATACAAAATTGATTGAACTGTTCAAAAATGAATATGGGTTTTGCAACGAGCAAAATAATCGATTATCCCGAGCTGTAATCAATTAAAATAGAAGTTCTAAAAGTTACAAATTACACTATGTAATAGATTAAATGGTTTGTAATCAATTAAAGCAGAAAACATATATTTTCAAATTAAGTGAGTAATCGATTACAATATTTGGTAATCGATTAAAACAGCAAGGTGATTTTCCATATAAAGCCTAAGTAATCGATTACAATCTGTGGTAATCGACTATCACAACAAGGCTTAAAAACATAACATACTATGTAATTGATTACGATCCTTAAGTAATCGATTAAATTCATTAACAAAGCAGTTTTGTCAAAAACAAAGGTCAAATAATCGATTATCCTGATAGGTAATCGATTACAATGTTCATAAAATATTTTCCAGATTGAATAAAGAACATATTAATCGATTATTACCTTAAGTAATCGATTAATCCAGTGAAACTTAGCATTTTCCAAAAACTTTTCACTTAGATTAAAACCTTAATCAATTTATGAAAACTTTGTTAATTTCTTTCAAAAACATTTAGTCAAATGAATGAATGAATGAATGCATAACATGGATCACCAGATTAAACTTTCTCTTACACTTGAATCAATTATTTCTTCAAAGCATCCAAGCATGTTGAAATCTCAAAACCAAACTTGAATCAAATTCTTCCATTCTTCATAATGCTCCCCATATATCCAACAATTGACCATCCTCTCAGGTACTTAGAAAAGTCTTTCATATTTTTTTTAGCTTTTATATGTAAGGCGTGCTTGTGTAACCCTTACTTTATGTAAATCACTTGCATTCCATCACCATGATTTCTTTGCAAGAAGAACAACCAAGTGAGCCTGCAACCCCAGTTACACCGCCACCATCAGTAGAACCCAAGCCACCTTCAGTCTCTGCTCCTTCACCAAAGGTAAGCCTTGTGTTAAACTTAAATGTAAACCAATTAAATATAGAATGCAAGTGACAGTCATTGATTGTGTCTTATTCATTATGAGAATGTTAGATAGTATAGGAGTACGTAAAAGGAGAGCGAACCCTAATGTAAACTCTAATGTTATATGTTCATTATAGGTTGTAGGAGAGCGAACCATTTTCCCGTTTGCCTCGTCATCACGACCTTCATTGTTGGACATTTCACACAAATCATCATCACAGGTGTGAATATGTTTCATATTTTTGTTGTACAATTTGTCTTATGACTGTTTTTAAAATATTTTGTATGTCAAGTATGCATGTTGCTTTTTCTATACAATTAATGTTCATTATGAGTGAACCTTAGTTTCCTGTTTGAGATTCATTACAGTGATTCTTCCAGACAGTTTGGATTAATCATTGTATTGATTCTTGAATTGTCTGTTTGGACAGTTTGGGAAGCCTCGTATTTTTTTTAGTATATTCACATGTGTAGGTTGTGATTTTTTTCTTAAATTTGATGAAATTTAGGTACAATGCATTTCACTTTGTTCTCCAAGTGCATACTTGATTGTGGTGGAACTCATGTCACCGCTTTCATGTCGTGTACTTGGATATCAAAGCGAAATGCTGTCGGAATTTCGTCAAATTTAAGATAAGAGTCTCAACCTATACATATGAATATACTATAAAAATATGTCTTCCTGAATGGGATAGGATCACACCTTGAATGAAAAATGTGAGGTTTTCATGCATGGAATAACTTTGTGAGTATCACAGAGTTATTAACTAGATGGATCGAAGTTGGATGAATGCAAGTCGCATCACGATTGAGTATGAGGAAGGCGTTGAAAATTTCTTGCAATTTGCCTTTGAAAGAAGTCGACCGGATGGGAATGGAAAATATTTTTTCCATGTATCAATTGTTTGAATGGAAGACACCAAACACTAGATGACATACGGGAGCATCTTGTGTGATGAGATTAAGAAGACTTATACCACATGGATATGGCATGGTGAATTGACAGACACACAGAGGGTGTCACAAACTAAACTGCTTGATGTTGACGTCGGAGATCGAATAGAGGATATGATTCGTGATCTGTGACATGAGTCTTTTCAGCAAGCACATGCCCCTGTGTATGATATGTCAGAAAGTGATTCGAATAAGCCGTTGTATCCGGGGTGCAAAGAGTCATTGACATTATTGTCAGCAGTGTTAAATCTGGTTAATGTGAAGGCCAGATATGGGTGGAGTGACAAAAGCTTCAGTTCACTACTTCAGGTAGTTCAAGACATGCTTCCAGATGAAAACACATTGCTAACAAGTTACTATCAGGCCAAGAAGATATTGTGTGGAGTACAAGAAAATTCATGCTTTTCCTAATGACTGCATATTGTACATAAATGAATTTGAAGAAAAGCATAAATGCCCCACATGTGGGGTATCACGGTACAAAGTGAAGGACGATGATGACTGTGGTAGTGATGAGAGCACAAAGAAAGGACCTCCCACGAAGGTGTTGTGGTATCTTTCGATCATTCCAAGGTTTAAGCGTCTGTTTGCTAATGAAGATGACGCAAAAGACCTTACATGGCATGTAGATGGAAGAAACTCTGATGGAATGCTCCGTCATCCGACAGATTCGTCCCAGTGGAAGAAGATTGACCGATTGTATCCGAAATTCGGTGAAGACCCAAGAAATCTGAGGCTTGCACTTGCCAGTGACGGAATGAATCCCTACGGAAGTTTAAGTACTCAGCACAATTCGTGGCCTGTTTGGCTAGTCATTTACAACCCGCCTCCTTGGTTGTGCCCAAGACAACTAGGAAATGACATTGATGTTTATC
The DNA here is from genome assembly GCA_007407185.1 of Glycine tomentella. NCBI lineage: Eukaryota > Viridiplantae > Streptophyta > Magnoliopsida > Fabales > Fabaceae > Glycine > Glycine tomentella. The sequence goes on from PYAF01004486.1 coordinate 89,999, forward strand.
TTAGTCCCTTGATTGAAGACTTGGCAAACTTGTGGGACGAGGGGGTTGCCGTGTTTGATGGGTATCGTAAGGAGACATTCAAGTTGCGTGCAATGCTATTTTGTACCATTAATGATTTTCCAATGTACGGGAACTTGAGTGGATACAGTGTTAAGGGCCATCATGCATGCCCTATCTATGAACAATACACAAGCTACCTACAACTTAAACATGGGAGAAAAACCATTTACACTCGCCATCGACGTTTTCTGAAACCTTATCACCCTTATCGGCGATTGAAAAAAGCATTCAATGGAAGTCAAGAGCATGAAACTGCACCTATTCTGTTAACCGGTGAGCAGGTTGAGGGTATCCATACTGTATTTGGAAAGACTCAAAAGAAACAGAAAGGTAATACTTGCTTATGGAAGAAGAGGTCGATATTGTTTGATCTTCCATATTGGTCTGATCTAGATGTTTTATGCATGTGGAGAAAAATGTGTGTGACAGTGTCATCGGCATACTGCTTAACATTCAAGGCAAGACAAATGATGGTTTGAACACTCGTCAAGATCTTGCTGAGCTGGGTACACATGAGCAGTTAAATCCTAGGTTTGATGGTAAGAAAATATACTTGCCTCCAGCATGTCATACTTTGTCAAGAAATGAGAAGATAAGTTTCTGTCAGTGTCTGCACCGAGTGAAAGTGCCACAGGGATACTTTTCAAATATTAAGAGCCTTGTACAGATGAAAGATCTGAAACTAGTTGGCTTAAAGTCTCATGATTGCCACGTGTTGATGTAACAACTATTAGCCGTGGCGATTCGAGACATTTTGCCTAACAAAGTGAGGCATGCTATCACTCGCCTGTGCTTTTTCTTCAATGCCATTTGTACGAAAGTCGTGGACCTTGTAAAGTTAGATGACTTGGAAGAAGCGGCGGCAATTATCTTGTGTCAGTTAGAGATGTATTTTCCTCCTTCATTTTTCGACATAATGGTTTGCTTACTTATTCATTTAGTGAGGGAAATTAAACTGTGTGGTCTCGTTTATTTACGGTGGATGTACTCGATTGAGCGATACATGGAGATCTTGAAAGGGTATACAAAAACCTACACCATCCTGAAGCATCCATAGTTGAAAGGTACATTACCGAAGAAGCTGTATAATTTTGTTCAGAGTACCTTGAAAAAGCAAAACCTGTTGGTCTTCCCGAGTCACGACATTACGACAAAGTGGGAGGAAAGGGTACACGAGGGCTACATGTTATAACGCCTGCTTTGCAGGAATTGCAACAAGCTCATTTGTATGTCCTCAATAACAATAATGAAGTCCTACCATACATGGTTCGTCATGAGGCATTACTCAAGGAAAGTAATCCAAGAATGACGAAGAATAGGCTGTTGAAAGAGCATAACAAGACTTTCCTAAATTGGTTTAAAGATACAATATTTAGTGATGAATCTGCATTTGAAACAATGGGGAAGTTAGCTGTTGTGCGATTTATGTGAATACGGCAAGTGCACCGATCGTTAACAAGTAATAAAGTAGGTAAGTGAGTTATCGTCTCCACAGGGATTGGGGTAATTTTTACAATAATATTAATTCTAAATGATTGGAATTTAAAAACAGAAAAATAAAGAACAAAGAAGTAATTGTTGAGTTGTGGTTGGTGTTTGAATAAAAACAGAAATTAAAGTAAGTAAAAAGA
>PYAF01004486.1:91789-117404 GCA_007407185.1 Glycine tomentella
GACACGCGTGACACTCCAGAACTTGCTTCTTTTATTATTTATTCTCCTCTTTTGACCTGAAATTGCACAATTGGTATTGAAATTAGATTTAAACAATAAAATACTAAACTCAACTAATTCTAAGCTATTTACCTAAGTATTTAATCAAATTCTAACCTAAAACTATTCTAAAACTAAGATGTGTTTGCAACACATCATTAGCAGATGGGCCAAAAAGAAATGTTAGAAGTTGGCAAGGGTACGATATCAAAAAGTATTCCTTCTACACCAAACAACAAGATGAGAAGAGCACAATGCAAAACGGTGGGGTTAGCCTAAGGGTCGAGTCCCAGCACTTCGCTACTGTGCATGACCACAATCCATTTTTGGCGTGCATGCCTTACTTTGGAGTTATTAATGACATCTGGGAGCTTAATTATGTTACCTTCATTGTCTGTGTTTTCAAGTGCAAGTGGGTTGATATCAATAGCGGTGTGCGAACCGAGGACTTGGGATTTACTTTGGTAGATCTTAACAAGCTAGCTTATCAAGATGAACCTTTCATCATGGCAAAACTAGCTAAAAAGGTGTTTTATGTTCAAGATCCATGTGACGAAAGGTGGTTAGTGGTACTACATGGAAAAACCATTGGTATTAATCTTGACGACGATGATTCAACTGTTGATACTGGTGTCACTCAATTCTCGACACAAATACTTAACATCAATAGATCCGACGAAGTAGACGACGTTCATGCAAATCGTAATGATCATGATGAAGGAGAATTAATTAACATCACTTAAAGTAATTTTTTTTATGTTAAATTTTTTCTACTTGTACAATTTCACATGTAACATAACTTGTCACTTAACTTGACTTATCTGTGTTTTTGTTTTTAACAGGATCATGACTACACCACCGAGCTCCCCTTCTCATGGTGAGTCAGCACCATCTCATCCTGAGTCACCACCTCCTCTTGAGTCAGGACCTTCGTCGTCTACAACGAAGAAGACTAGGAAAGCAACACGGTTGAGGTCACTGGCTACTAGAGCTGTTGGTGCTGACAGACCAGTTGTTCATGTTGATCCAGCTACTGGGAAGGCTGATGGTCCTCAGGCAAAAAAATTGAGGACGTGTCTAGGGATCGTGGCTAGAGACAAAGTGAATGTCACGATTCGTAATTGGAAGGAAGTTCCTACAGCGCAGAAGGAGTTGATTTGGGAGAACATTCAGGTATTACAACTAAAAGGTCTACTGTCATTGGTTTTTGTTATACAATTTAAATGTTGTTGTAACTGTAAAACTCACTTCATTGTAATGCAGGATGAATTTGATATACCAGAAGCATTCGACCAACGGACCAAGAAGAAAATTCTGCAGACAGTCGGAGAGTGCTGGAGGCAGTTTAAATCAGATCTGACCAAGAAATGGGTCTTGACATAAGGCAAGGACGATGATGCTGACGTTGTATGTGAAAAATATGACATTAGTAAGGAACAGTGGACCCAATTCTATCAGATTCGTAGAGCCGCTTCCTAGGAGGTTAGTTGTTTTACATTGTTTTACAATTCCAGAATTATGCATTCAAATAGGACTTTTCTTTTGTAACCATATATGTGTAATTGTTACAGGATATTAGAAAAAAGGCTTAGGCCATCTAGAAGCTGAACATTACCCCTCATGTGTTGTCTCGCAGGGGTTACGAGTTGTTAGAGAAGAGGTTAATGGAGGGAAAAAAAAGCAATTGCAGGGAGCACCTCATGATGACAGCACGGAGACCATCATTCATCTTCCATCCCCTGTGCGAAGACATGTGAAGTGGAAGATGGCTCGCACAAAAAAAAATGGGGAAATGACTTCTGAGGCGGCACGTGAGATTGCAGAGAGGATTGTAAGTCAAACCTCCCTCCTCTCATATACCTTTAATGATTTTTTGCCTCACAAATTACGAAACTAATGTTCTACTTATATTCATTGCATGATTACCTAGATGAGCAATCCACACAGGTTAGCTTTGTCCCCAGTGGACATCAGGATGTCCTGACTGTTGTCATTGGACGACCAGAGCACCCCAACCGTGTTTGTGCTGCAGGAGCAGATGTGACCATAACACAGTACTTCGGACCGGCCCCATCATCCTCTCGCAAGTCCAAGTCATTCATGGCACCTGAACACTTGTCTCCACTGAAAGAAAACATCAGGGAAGACCTAGAGCAATCGATCACTGAGAGACTGATGCAGTCGATCACTGAGAGGGTTACCCAACAGCTGATGATGTCCTTCAGCCAGTTACAGTCCCAGATGCAATCGCAAATGCAGTCTCAGGGAACTATGTCGCCTTCAGATGTTTAGACATGTCCTTTTGGTGCCCGTGTCAACACCAAGGAAAGCTGTGTCGATCCCTCCAGTAATGACCTAGACATCGGTGCATCTGACAGGCGTGGGTTGTATGTCGATGACAATCCTCCCCGCCTGGTTGCTCTTGAAAGACTTTATGAGGGGTCGACAACCGTGCACAGCATCCCCTTGGGGAATGATCAGGTGAAGGTGGGTGTTGAGGAAGTTTGAGATGTTGATGCTCGCGTCCCTGTATCGACTGACGAGGTTCAATTAGTTGGGCAGGCCCTTAACACTTTCCTTCCTTGGCCGACACATCTTGTACAACCTATTTTGAATAAGGTATTTACTTTTTGTCTTCTTTCTTCTCATTTAACAATGATTTGTCGCATATAAAGTTAATAGATCGTTGACTTATGTTTGTTAACTGTGTAAGATAAACAGGGACCTCATGGACTGGCAAAACCTGTAAATAAGTCGAAACATGTTGAGGATCCCTTGTACCAGATCGCATTGACCATCTCGGATCTTATGTTCAAATCGTTGTAGGTGCCATGGGACCTGGACATGTTCGAGGTGCATAATGACATGTTCCCATTGTACATCAAGCATGAAGATATTTCTAAGATCATCCATGGTGGTCAATGTCTGAACATCTCCATTATACAACTGTGGATTCTGTAAGCCACTCTCCAGTACCTAAAGTTACATAACACATTGTTCTATGTTCATGCATAATTGACTTTATTTATAAAACAATAGGCATATGAATGAGTTATGTCTTCAATCCGATCATCCCGATGTGTATGGATTCATCGAGCCACAGTCCATACAGAGATCTGGGCAATCTCACTTTGAATTCGAGGACTATCTAAAGAAATGGATGTAGAGTTCACATAAAAATGTCTACCTTCCAGCGTACTTGAATGGGCAAGAAAAAATGTACAAAACAATTTAATTAATGTAAGCAGTATAATTACTTATTTTCTCCACCGCAGTTCACATTGGCAATTGGTCGTCATATGTCCTAAGGCCAATGTTGTCGTGTGGTTCTGTTCGTTGCATAACAGGCCTGATAACTACTTGAAAGCAATTATTAACAGGTAGGTTGTAATTTTGTAACACATTTCTGTTATTATTTCTAACACATGAATATGTTAATTGTACAATATACATGCATGTTTATCTTAAGCAGTGCTTTGAAGGAAGTCCATGACACTGAAGGAAATAAATCAAAGACTACTACTAAATGGATTGCGCTTAAAGTAAGTTTTTTAATAAATCATGGTTCATGTATTCAAAATAATATTTATTACTATTTACACTAATCTTCCCTTTAACTTTGACCATGTTATTGAATTTAGTATAATAAGCAAAGATGAAGCACTGAGTGTGGCTATAATGTCATGCATTGGATGTGGACGATAGTCCAAGGAGGCTTCAGGGATAACTGGGACCTGGTAATTGTCTAATTTAAAACTATTTTTATTTTATTGACTTGTTTTTGTTTTATACTTTTTAAATTATGTTTATTATGTCATGCAGTATTTCATTGATGAAAGACCACTTGAAGCCCAGACATTGAAGACTGTTAGGGTTGAATGGGCTATATTTTATTTTAGAATTAGAGATCAAATATTAGGTTAGGTGGTTAAGGGATTTTTAAACAATTGTATAAACATTAGGTTAGGAAATCATTTTTATGTACATTAACAGTATTGAATTTTATTTGTTATTCAAATTGTATTTTATTGAAATTTTATTTTATTGAATTGTATTATGAAATTGGCGGTTGGTATGGGTTTGGTTTTTCATTTACAGGTTGAAGAACTGCACTTATTAAAAAAACAGAAAAAAAATATTAAAAAAAAAATAAAAAACAACATCGATTTTCTTATGAAAATTGACGTTAACTTACAACACAACATCAGTTTCCATTGAAAACCGATATTGTATTGTAAGTTAACACCGGTTTTCGTAAGGAAACCGATGTGCCTAGGTGTATAACAACATCGGTTTCCGTAAGAAAACCGATGTTCTTACCTATATAAGGACATCGGTTTTCATAAGAAAACCGATGTTAACCTACAATATCGGTGTTGTAGTGTAATCTTTTACATTTTTACGTTTTATTAGTTACATAGCGACATTGGTTTTTATGAAAATCGATGTTGTACAGTTTTGTTAACATCGGTTTTGAAAACCGATGTTAACGTCCACACTTTCAACGTCGCCTGATTCAACATCGGTTCAAAACTGATGTCTAATGTTAAAAAATAACCGATGTTGAATGCTACTTTTTTAATAGTGGTGATGTTGTTGATACAATTAGGAAGGGTGATGATAGTAGAAACGTGTTTCATCTTTATTACTCATAATGAGAAAGAACATACATAAAAGATAAGACAACACCATAAGATTAAAAAGAAAAGATCACACATTTATTTAACATGGTTCAGCCCCCATGCCTACATTCACAGTTTATTTTATTAATGTATGATTTGATCATTCATGCCCACATCTAGGACATTAAATTTGTTTAACGTGATTCGAGTGCTCATCCCTACATCCACAACCTCATCACAAGTTTTCTAAACAAACTTAGTAAACTCTCTATTCACATTATCCTATACCTGACTTAGGCTTGGTTTGGTAGAGAAGAAATGGAGTGAAAAGAAAGAGAAATATTTAAAAGCTAGTGTGAATCCTCCACCTTTACCACACTACTTTAATTCAAATATTTTTTTCTCTATGTATTTTCTTTACTTTTCTTTGCACACTATGTGACCCCTCTCCAAGTTGGGGGTGACTCTTCTCATCTCAATGATCTTTATTTATAGACTTAATGTCCTAATCTTATGATAATATATTTAAAATCTAAACACTATCTTAGAGATTTGAACTTACAAATTTAAAATGTTTCCCAATACAGAGATATGTATAAACTGTCACACCAAGTATATTTTCATTTTTTTCTAAACCAAAAGTATCTTTTATTGGAGGTAATCTTGATTGGGCCGAGTAAGATCACTATGGATAACAAAATAATTTATCTAAGTATTTAATGTAGTTGCATTCCTAGAATTGAAATTCGAGACCTCTGATTAAGTTAAAACAATATCTAATTGATTTAAGTGCTCAGTGATAAATACATTTTCGTTTAATATTAACTATCAACTCAAGTTATCAAATGAAACACAATTATATAATTTAAATTATAGATACCAATTCACTAAAAATATTAAAAGACCGAATTTGGAAAACAGCCATAGTAAAATGACTAAAAATACAATTAAGTTCATTATTTAATAAAATAAGAGTATTGAATTTGTGTTTGTTTAAATTCACGTTTGACTATTTAGAATTACATTACAATATAAATTAATAAATTTTTACACAATTTTTTACGCATTTAGTTTCATGATGAAAAGTTAATTCTGATTTCAAAATTAATTTTAATTTAAAGCTACTTTATATACTTTTTTATATTGAATAAATAAAATTCTATTAGTTTTTACTATTATTTTCCTTTAAAAATTAAACAACAGAATATACATCACATTATTTTAAAAATTGTTTTAACCAAAATTATTTCCAATGGAAATACATTTTACAAACACTTACATAAACATGACTTCATTTGAGGTGGTTTATTTATAATTGTGAATTTCAAACTTTTTAAAAACAACAACTAATTTTTAATTCCAAATTTAGTTATAGTTTTTTCTCCAACTTTTAGTTTCAAAATAAATTTATTTTGAAAGTTTCCTATCTATCAAAATTAGTTCTAGAGTGTTTTTGTGTGGCAATGACAATGTTGACAACGAAGGTGGCAACAACGATGATGATGATCATGGTAATTACGATGACAACAATGGTAGTTGTAGTAGAGGTGATGTTATAGAATTGGTGATAGCGCTGTCAGCCATCTTAGGATGAATCATTGTCAAATATTGAAAGTGTGTTTTTCTAAAACCAAAAACTAAGTTTACATATTTTTTCTTGATTTTAAAAATAATGTAAAAGTGTTTTGAATATTATTTAAAAATCATTTCAACTTCGAATCAAAAAAATAAAAATAAAATACTCATTATCCTAATAAGTAATTCCTTACTCTTTGAGTAAATTATAAACAAAACTCCCTGGAGGTTTATTGGAATTATACTTAGCACCCTTTTCATTTTAACACATTACTTTGACCACCCCAACTTCAAACAATGTTAATTTACAAAACCCTTAAACTTAAAAGACAAAAAAAAAAAACCATTTCTTTTTGTTTGAGAACCCTCATCCTTATCGTATAATACCTCTCCTCAACACCTCACAAAGTCACACCCAAACCCAACAATGACAACAATAAAGAGGAGCGACTAAATGGGGGCCTTGCATCGGTGCTAGCGATGTTGAGGCATGACTAACAGGGTTCAAAATTGCAAGCATAAAAGGGGTTGGGGAGATCGACTAAGAGGGAGAATGATGCAAAGGCACCATCTAGGGAGGAAGGATCTGCATGCTAGGTGTTCTATATCGTGTTGATAAGAGATATGGAATGAACATCTACATCAAAACCCTATGTTTCTTTGGTTAATCAGTGAGGAGAGGCTTGTGTAAAAAGAAGTGAACATTTTGGGGAAGGGGGTGTAAGGGTTGAAAATGAAGATGAGACTTGTATAATTTTATCAAATTTCAAGAGTGTACTGTACATATTGTGGAAATACACGTGCCCACTTATGGAACCTTCCGTACATGTCTCCACCCTCCACATCACCCCTGCTACAGAAGCACAGACGTCAACCCTCAACAGCTGGGCCTTTCAGGCCACCAGGTTATCTGTTACGTGTTATTATTCAAATAACGCAACCACCTTATTTCTTATCTACAAGTTATTTCTTATCTATAAGTAATAGATTATCAACAAGGTATGAATTATCTCTAATTTGAATTATATACAACCTACAATTATATGTTAACCTTATCTTTAGGTTAATTATCTACAAAGGCTCAAGGCCCACGCTCATCTTATAAATATAGGTTCCATCTAACCTTTCCACACACTTTGAATCAGCCACACACGATACATTCACTCATATTCTGAGATTCCTTACACTCGGATGTCCACTCTCATATTCTCTTTATATGTTTCACTGTCATATAATTGATGTACTTACTTGAGCGTTAGAGTCCTCTCCTTTGTTTTGCAAGTCTGCCTTCCTAACAAGGTTGACTCATCATTTGACGTGCAGAGTATGGAACCCACCTGGACCACGTCCATCCTTGTGCGTGGCAATTCCAGATTATGGTAAGAACATTTGGCGTCCACCGTGGGACCGCAGTAAAACTTACCTTGTGGCCTCGCATTTTTCCTCGATCGACCTCAACACATATTTCCTTCGCCAATCTGTCAATGGTTAGTACACGGTCTAGTTTCAAATGCAGTACTCCCATCCAAACTTCTAACCTTCCTCAAAAAACCATGATCAACCAAGACACCATCCAACGACTCCGTAACTGCATTGCGGAGATGGAACGAAGACATGAAGAAGAACTCTAAAGGTTGAAGGCTGATCATGATCAGCTAGAGGCTAGGGTGAGACGTCCCCAAGGCGATGAACACTCACCCATCACAAGGAACGAGCACACCTAACGAGAGTCGCACCCTCGACAGACTGTCAACCCACAGGGCGATCCCAGTTCAGCACAAATATACAGTCCAGAAGGGCAGATAACGCGACGACATCCCTTTGTCGATCACATTATGGATTAGGTTGGAAATCTCTCCACCTAGAGAGGTACGATTGCAACACCGACCCCGATGAACATCTGGATGCCTTCCTCACTCAGGCCAACCTTTACGCCAACAACGATGTTGTATTGTGTCGGGTGTTCCCCACTTCTCTCAACGGAGCAACGTTGACATGGTATGGTGGACTCCCTACGAGGTCCATTGACAGTTTCGACACTCTTGTCGAGAAATTTAGTGCTCAATATGCGACCAGTCGATCTCATAGACTGACTTCTGCTGCACTAGCCAGTCTGCGATAGGCAGACGATGAACCTCTTCGGAGATTCATGGAAAGATTCGGACGAGTAGCTATCTAGATCCGTAACCTGAATCTGAAAGTAGCCTTACACTCTATGATGCTAGTCGTATGTCTTGGCAAGTTCATCGACAATCTATGCAAGAAACCACCCTCTTGCATGGACGAAATACACGAACGAGCCAAAGGATATATATTCAGATGGAATAGATGTCATAATTCTAGAACAAAGTCATACAAGTCAGACAAAGCGAGAAGCAATAACTAAGACTGAACCATATAGGTCAGACAAAAAGAACAAGTTGGACAAGCAACAACCTCTCTCGAGAGGACCCAAGTATGGGCGCTATACTCCCCAGACGGTCAATTGGGCCACCATCATGGAAGAAGCCTTCAATACAGAGCTATAGGTGAAATTGCCACCACCTTCATCGTCCCTCAAGCCAGGAGCGGATTTGAACAAATATTGTCGATTTCATCGCAATAATGGTCATAACATTGAAGAGTGTTTGGCCCTGAAGGACAAAATTGAAGACTCATACAAGCAGGGTACTTATCTCGGTTTGTACAAAGACCTGATAATCACCCGGCCAGAACCAGACCTGAGGGATGATTTGAAGACCAGTACAGAAACTAAGATGCTGATATGAGATGAGTCAGAATAGAAGACAGGGGGCGACAAAGGCAACACAGCCCAAACAGGAATGCAGACTCGTCGACAACAGGAGGACGAGCCTGCCCAACAAATTTGAGGTGTAATCAAAACCAACGCGGGCGGGTTCTCTCATGGTGAACCATCCAGCCATTCCCAGAAGAGAAATCTTAACGCTATAAGGGACATTGACATCAACTACGTCGATGCTCCCCCACCATAGAGCCTCCCTCCTATCACATTCACTAACAAAGATTTCCAAGGAATCGACCTTGTCAACCAAGACGATCCAATGGTAGTCTCCCTTGTAATAGTCAATTTTAGGGTATCAAGGGTACTCATTGATCAAGGGAGTTCTACAAACATTATATATTGGAAGACCTTCCAGAAGCTGGAGGTTTCATCAGACACGATTCAGCCTCACCCTGGACCCCTCCTTGGCTTTGTAGGAGAGAAGTGAAGACCAAAGGTTACGTGGACCTCATGACCACTTTCGGTCAAGGTTCACTCTTGAGGAGTTTTACTATCAGGTATTTAATTGTCGAAGCCGACACCTCTTATCTTGCTTTCATTGGCAGGAAAACGCTGAACGAGTTGGGAGCCATCGTCTCCACACCTCACCTCAAGATGAAATTCCCCACCATGACGGGAGAGATAGTTTCTTCAAGGCAGATTAGAAGCAACCCCACAATGCTACGCTGAGAGTCTAAAAGTGGCACCGTATCCTTCCAACGTGAAGCCGAGCATATATCATCCCACTTGGGGTGGTACCAGCCAAGTCATGAGCATAGACAAAGGGTCAACCCCTTACACCCTAACTGTCTATATAGCTCAGCATGACATTTAATGTAGATCCACGCAATGACACCATCGACAAAGGACCAAAACTTGTGGAAGAACTCGTCAAATTACAGTTTGGACACAAACCTGGCCAATGCACACAGCTTAGCAAAGAACTTACCAGTCATGAGCACAGTCATATAGTCGATGTCCTAAAAATTTGGATCTGTTTGCTTGGCAGCCATCTGACATGTCGGCATTAACCCCAGCGTCATATGCCACATGCTGGCAATATGCCCTCAGGCCAAGCCTATAGCACAAAAGAAGAGAAAGATAGGTGAAGAAAGAAGAAAAGTGGTCTCAGAAGAAGTAGAGAAACTATTGAAGGCCAACTTCATCAGAGAAGTCAGGTACTCCACCTGGCTCACCAACGTCGTAATTGTCAAGAAAACTAACGGCAAATGGCATATGTGTATGGACTTCACCGACCTCAACAAGGCATGCATACTCTGGGTACAACCAAATCAGGATGCACGCCCTAGACGAGGAGAAAACAACATTCATTACTGAATATGCCAATTACTGTTATAGGGTCATGCCCTTCGGCCTAAAAAACGCAGAGGCCACACACCAATGGCTAATGGACTGAATCTTCCAGACACAGATCGGAAGAAACGTCGAGGCTTACGTCAATGATATGGTCATCAAATCCCAAGGCGTAGCCCAACATGTGACAGACCTGGAAGAGGTTTTTGAAGAAAAATGTAGGTATGACATCCGTCTCAACCCTGAAAAATGCACATTCGGGGCGGGTGGAGAAAAATTCCTTGGTTTCATGATCACACACCATGGAATTGAAGCCAACCCAGACAAATGCACAACTATACTGGAGATGCATAGCCCAACCAATGTCAATGACGTTTAAAAATTAAATGGAAGACTAGCGACTCTGTCTAGGTTCCTCCCGAAGCTCGCCAAAAAGGCAAAACCTTTCTACAGGTTGCTCAGAAAGACCAAGCCTTTCCTTTGGGATGAACCTTATGAGCAAGCCTTTGAGGCCTTCAAGAAAACTATCGCCATGCTGCATGTCTTGAGCCGACCTAGACTAAAGGCACCGTTACTCCTCTACTCTTGGTAACGGGAGGCTGCTAGCTCGGCCTTTGTCCAAGAAGAAGGGAAGCACCAACTCCCCATCTACTTCGCCAGCCGCATTCTACATGATGCCGAGAAGCGCTATCAAATGATAGAAAAGATAGCATTGGCACTCGTCACTTTAGCCAGACGCCTTCAGCCTTACTTTCAAAGTCACCAGGTGATAGTTAAAACAAACTATCCTATCAAACAGGTACTGAGAAAACCCAAATTGCCAGGCAAAATGGTAGCATGGTCAGTCAAGCTATAAGAGTTCGACCTACAATATGAACCTCGTGGTCCTATGAAAACTCAATTCATGGCGAACTTCCTGACGGAGTTTGCATGAAATGACAAGTTTACCCCCACACTGGTGGAATCTTTACGTGGATGAAGCGTCCAATGTGAAGGGAAGCGGAACATGAATCATTCTTGAGGGCCTTGCAATATCACCCTAGAACAATCCCTTAAGCTCAATTTCAAAGCTTCGAACAATCAAGCCGAGTATGAGGCACTCATAGTAGACCTAAGACTCGCAAAAGAAGTCGGAGCTAAATATATGAGATGCTACTCAGATTCACAGCTCGTCCAGGGATAAGTTGCCAATAAGTTTCAGACCAAGGAAGCTATACTCCTTCAATATTATCACATTGCTAGAACATTCATTGATAGTTTTGAGTGCTTCGAGATGTATCATATAACAAGAGAGAGTAACAACAAGGCAAACCTGCTCTCCAAGCTTGCAAGTACTAAGAAGATCGGACACTTCAAAATCATCATCCAGGAAACTCTCTAAGGTCCCACCATAGACAACCAAGAGGTAATGGCAGGCGAAGAGGAGAAACCAAACTGGATGACCCCTTACAAAAAAATTATTATCAAAGGGGCACTACCGACAGACCAAAACGAGGCTCGATCTCTAAAAAGAAAAGTCAATTATTACATCATCCTTGATGTCAAGTTATTCAAAAGAGGGCTGACAGGACCTCTACTTAAGTGCCTGGATAGCCAGGAAACAAACTACGTCCTGAGAGAACTTCATAAGGGGATCTACAGCCTCCACGTAGGGACGCTCTTTTGCCACCAAGATAATACGAGCAAGATACTATGGCCAACACTCAGGATTGACGCTTTCGATTTTACTCGAAGGTGCAAGAAGTGTCAGGAATTCGTAGACATCCCTTAGACTCCTTCTGACAATCTTCACACTCTGACCTCCCATTGGCCCTTTGCCATGTGGGGATGGACATTTTAGGGCCTTTACCAAAAGTCCCAGGAACGGTCAAGTTCGTATTGGTCGTCATTGACTACTTCACCAAATGGATAGATGGGAAGCCCTTACGTGAGATAACTGCCAGTGAGGTAGAAACCTGCATGTGAAAACATCTCATGTGTAGGTATGGTCTACCCTTTGCCATCGTTACTTACAACCGTACGCAATTCAAGGCACATACCTATGAAGATTTTCTCATACGGCTAAATGTCAAGCACCTCGTCACTTTTGTCGAACTTCCCCAAACCAATGGTCAGGTGGAAGCAGTGAACAGAGTCATCCTCCAAGCCCTACGTACTAGACTTGACAAGTCTAAAGGTCTTTGGAAGGAAGAACTCCCCAGCATCTTGTGGGCTTACCATTGTTCACCATAGACAACTGCACATGAGACCCCTTTTCAACTAACATATGGCACATACACCATGATTCCTGTTGAACTCGGGGAACCATCGACAAGAAGAATGCTATTTCAAGAGCAGCACAATGAAGAAAACATGATGGTTGAGCTGGAAATAGCAAAAGAAATTAAAGATATGGCAAGAATTAGAGAAGAAACAACCAAACCCCAGACATCAAGGAGATACAATACGAAGGTTCAACCAAGAACCTTCCAGCCAAGCGACCTAGTCTGGCGTGTTCGGGGTGAAGCTAGAAAAGATCCGTGCGCAGAAAAGCTTGGACCCAACTGGGATGGTCCATTCAGGATCATTACTAGCATGGACAATGAGGCATACAAGCTATAAGAACTAAGTGGTAAAGACATTCCAAGAGCATGGAATGCTACCCACCTAAATTTCTACTACATCTAAACATTCTGAAGGCCGGATCGTACTCTTTTTCCTACTCGAGTCTTTTCTCCCAATAAAAAATAGGGTTTTGGCTTGAGAGGTTTTAACGAGGCACATCTGCAGAATAAGCAAGGAGAATATATACTTAAATTTCATATTAATAAAACATATTTCTCTCTTTCATATCATACACTTTTGTCAACCTTACAAGAACACGAAAAAACTCACGACCAGCACCTGGTACTTTATAGGTTCACAAACCCTAGGGTCAGCTTTCAGTAGGACCCTTGGTGAACCTTACAGGTCCTTAAAAATGCAGAGTCAGCCTTTGATGGCATTGTCGATGGTCCTTACAAGTCCTTAAAAATCCAGGGTCAGCCCACGGAAGCACCCTCAGTGGACTTTACAGATTCTTAAAAGTGAACCTTACATGTCCTTAAAAGGGGACTTACAAGTCTTTAAAAGTTGACCTTACAGGTTCTTGAAAGTGGACCTTACAGGTCCTTAAAAACCCTAGGGCCGGCCTCTAGTAACACCCTAAGTGGACCTCCAACAAAACCTAAAACCAGCACTTGGAAACTTTCGCAAACCTAAGGTCAACCCTTGGTGAATCTTCAACAAAATCCAAGACCATCTCTTGGTAACTTTCACAAACACAAGGTCAACCCTTGGTGAATTTGCAGCAAAACCCAAGATGACAATTTCCCTGGTACAAGGTTCGACAAACCCAAGGTCCACCCTTGGTGAACCTCCAACAAAACCCAGGATGGACAATTCCCCTGGTACAAAGTTCAATAAACCCAAGGTCCACCTTTGGTGAGCCTTGACAAAATCCAGGATGACAACTCCTCTGGTATCAAACTTGACAAACTAAAGGTACAACAAGGTCTACCCTTGACATACTTTACTGTTGCTAAGCTTTCTTTTGGAGGAATACAAGCTTGCAGGAACCGATGTCCAAGGTCCACCCTTGACACTCAAAACCCCAAGACACGCTTTTGGTATACTTACTCCTTTAGCACCTCAATAAACAAGGCCATAAGATCATTTGTTTTGCAGGAACAAGCTTCCAAGGTGCACCATTGACACCCAAAACCCAAGACACGCTCTTTGTACACTTATTCCTTTGAAACCTCGACAAGTAGGGCTACAAAGTTGGCCACTCACAAAGTAGGAGTCCAAAGCATGCGTCTAAGGTCCACCCTTGACGTTCGAAACCCAAGACACATTCTTGGTAACTCTGTTGCTTCGAATAATTGACAACTAAAGTACGAGGATCAACTTCTCATCCTAAAACAAGAAGCAAGATGACACACCATCAAATCGCAAGGTCTCATTTTCTACTATGAAAGGACACCATTCAAGCGGCCTATTCTCATCATCACAAGAAATTCAGAAACAAAAGACATCAGTATAGAAAACATAGAAGATTGAAGGCGAAGAAAGAAGAAAGTTTGCATTAAAATAATTGTCAAGATTACATAGCCTTCACAACCCAAAGCTAAAAAAGCAAAAAATACAAATGGTGGCAGACTAGACAATGGCTCCATCATTAGCACCCTTCTCGATAGAACCAATCTCCTATTCGTCAAGTAGGACACTGCCCTTCACATCCATTAAAGGGTCAAAGAGACCAAAGTCAAGGTCTTTTGCAAAATAACCAACTTGCCTAATGGCCTTGAGAAACCCTTTTTCATGCTGTCTACCGCCTTGCGCCTATAAATAGATAGCTCTTCATCAAGCTCCTTGCTAACAACCATCTCCATAGAAAGCCTGAGCTCAGACTCCTTCAGCCTCGCCTCCAAGTCAGACGCCTTCTTGGCAAGCCCCTCCTTCTCAACAACATCCCTGTTGACTTGGGCAGCCAACTCCTTCTTCTCCCTCAGCAATGCCTTGCTGCGATTAGCCAACTCGTCACCATCTAACCTGGTGCACAACAGCTTGACCAAAGCACCACTGGCCTTGGCAATTAAATACTGGTGACACCTGACCACCTCAGCAAGTGCCACAATGGCACTGTTCAGCTTAGCATGTTCCACCTGCCAGACATTGCGGACAACGGACTTCAGCTTGACTATATCTCTCTCCAAGGAAGTCGCCTTGCTTACAAGTTCTTAGTGGAGTTGCCCATTCTCTTCCAAGATTGCAAGGCTCCTCTGAAGAAAGATATTGGCAGAGTCCATAGAGTTGAGGACCAACCGACCGTATCAAATCTTTGTCAAAAGGGGTTGGAGTCCTTCATTTGGGCACATGCCTACACTCCACAACGAGTCAATGTCCCTTGAGGTGTGAACGAACTCTAGGGAGGTGACAGTGCGAGAAGAAGAAGAAGGTAGAGCTGATGCTGGCATAGCAAGAGCAGGTGGAGGAGAAGATGCAGGAATTGCGGGAGCAACAACAGGAGTAGTCGAAGAGGGAGTAGGAGGAACAGGAAGGGTAGCAGGGGCCACCATTGGAGCAGGAGTGGTAGTGGCTAGAATAGAAGCATGAGCAACAACAGTAAGGGCCACCCCCGGAGTAGAAGTAGTAGTGGCTGGAACAGTAGCAAGCGCCACCACTGGAGCTAGAGCCTGGACAGTGGATGGCGAAACAGTTGAGCTGGCAAGAAGCCCAACGGCCTCCCTCGTCACACGCAGATTGCGAAGGGCCCTTGACTTCTTGTGACCAGATGTCCCAGCACCATCATCCCTTTTCCTCGTGGCCAAAACATAGGGGAGATGTTGGGAAAAGCAGCAACAACATCAACAGGGCCAACCCCGACATTGGATCAACCTTTTTCTCTAGTAGGAGGATTGACAAGGGCAGGCGGCACAACACCACCATTAGAACGCATATTTCTCGCTAACGGCTTGCATGAGAAATTACCCATTATACCTGCAAAGCACACAGAAAAATCATGAGTGTTAAGTCAGGTCAGAAACAACACACAAGAAGATAAAGAAGACAAAGGATGAATAAGGATGAAGGGATTACCATCTAAAGCAGCAAGAGGATTATCTGCCAACGGCAAGGACAAGATGGCTTGTGCATCCAAGGAAGATGGCAGCTGCTCCAGGATCGCCTTGTCCCCTTTCTCCAACAGGGTTAACAAGTCTTCATCAAATGACTTGAACTTGATACGATCGAACTCCCAATAGAATGGGAAGCAAGGCTTCCCATCTTTGTTAAACATCAATAGAAGCCTGTCTGCCACGACACCACTGTCACAGACCTTGTAGAAACAGTCTTTGAAGCAACGGAAGACATTTGGATCAACCTCAAATAGTTTCTTGGAAACACTGCTCAAAGAAACCCAACCGATCTTCCCCGTCAGCTTTGTCTGAAAGAAAAACAGGAAAATTGACACACTGGGCCGGATGTTGAAGAATGAACACAGAAAGGTAGGAGTAAACACAGTACCTCAAAAAGGCACCAGTACATGAAAAAGAAGGGCAGAGCACCTCGTGCCGCCCTCAAGAAGGAAAAGTCATCACTCCCACGATCTTTGACAATGATCTTACGAGAGTCTTCAGGAGCCGTCAACCGTAGTTGATGGCACATGGCATTGACATACACCGGAGAAGTGAGAGAAGATTTGTACTTGAGAACATCTTCTCTCACCCACTCACAGCCAGGCACGGCCGGAGTGGACAACGACAACACATTACTATGGTTGTGTCGCACACGAGGGGAAGCCCTAACACTCCCAGCAACATTTTTCCTCGCCCTTCCAGAAGTAGAAGGGGGAAGGATCGTGAGCGGCAAAGGTTATTCTGCCTGAGGGGCAATCGAAGGCCTCGCCATCTGACAAAGGCGAGAGGTACCCTCACCAGCACGACGCGAGTTAGCCTTCCTCCCTGAAGAGGAATATTTGTCGTCAGAAGCTTCACGGTGACTATCCTCATCCGAGGAGTCACCCACATAAATCTTTTCGCACATAAAGGGTTGCTCAATCGAGCCCCTTGAATCGCTACTTCCCATACCCAAAGCAGACACAGAAATAGGGGACACAAACATTTTCAAAACAAGAAAGAGTACCTTGAACGGAGGAAGGGGAAACAAGAAGACCAAGAAAGCAAAGAAGGTTTTGGAAAGAAAGAAGACAAGAAGATAGGTATGGTGATGGAAAATGTCAAATGTCCCCTCCATTTAAATGGAGGTGCAACTTTTCAGTTACTGGCGGGACTTGAAACGACTCCCTTGAAACTTGTGCCACGACCTGACACCACTCACCCACTATCGCATGTCTCAAGTACGTGCCCACTCCCCAAGTGACACGTATGCGCGAGTACTATGCGTGTGCGGCACACACCTTTGGCATAAGACAAAGCATAACACATACTTTCAATACACTCCGCAATAGTCAGATAAAGGCTAGAGTGTCCAATCTGAACACACCATATGCCTAGCATGTCCGACCTCGTCTACAGATAAAGCATGTCCTCCCTGGACAATCCAATAGTGACAGCTCGAACAACACATGTCCTGGCTAAGGGGGCTTGACAAGTTCCCCACTTGTATTTCTTACATTTGTCGAGGTTATCACCATTGACATCAAACAACACTTGTCCATGCTCGAGGGCTCCTTGAGCTTGTCACTTTCTTATTTGCTCAGGTTATTAACCTTGACACCAGACAATCTTCATAGACGCTCTTACAACCTTTTTCGCCCGCAAGCTTGCTCAAAGGTTGAGGGGCTTATGTACTGTACATATTGTAGAAAATACACGTGGCCACTTATGGAACCTTCCGTACACGTGTCCACCCTCCACGTCAACCCTGCTACAGGAGCACGAACATCAACCCTCAACAGTCGGGCCTTTCAGGCCATCAGGTTATCTGTTACGCGTTATTATTCAAATAACACAATCACCTCATTTCTTATCTACAAGTTGTTATTTATCTATAAGTAACAAATTATCAACATGGTACGAATTATCTCTAATTTGAATTATATACAACCTACAATTATTTGTTAACCTTATCTATAGGTTAATTATCTAAAAAGGCCCAAAGCCTACGCTCATCCTATAAATACAGGTTTCATCTAACATTTCCACACACTTTGAATCAGCCACACAGAGCACATTCACTCATATTCCGAGATTCCTCGCACTCAAATGTCCACTCTCATATTCTCTTTATATGCTTGAGTGTCATATAATTGATGTACTTACTTGAACGTCAGAGTCATCTCCTTTGTTTTGCAGGTCTCCTTTCTTAACAAGGTTGACTCATTGTCCGACGTGCAGAGTCTAAAACCTACCTAAACATCGTCCATCCTTGTATAGTAATTTCAGATTTTGATAAGTACAAAGAGAAATTTATGTAATTTACTCTTCCTCTTTTCAAGTTTCCGTTTTCTTAATACCCAACTTTTCCACCATGTCCTCCTGACAATCTTACTTTTCTTTTTCATCTTCTTTTCTCTATTCCTTTTTCCGCAATTTCTCTTCTTAAACGCACACACACTTCACAGTTGACTCCACCACTCGTATTTCCACAAGGTCAATTTCATTATCATCACTTCCCTGTGTTTCACTTTTTTTTTTTTTTTTCTCTGTTTCTTAGTTTGAATTTTTTTTAAAACCGTGCTTTGCACGGGCCTACAGCCAGTTATACTATAAAAGTTGCAAGTATTACTCCTTAGCTTACCTCAGTCTCTGGCCTTACATTCCGTGTCGTGTATTATTCCCCAATCAAGCTCTCTTTAGTCTCTACCCATTTCCCTTCCGTTAAAGTAACTCGAAACGGTTTCCCTTTCCCATATGGCTGACGCCAAAGATTCCTCCATAGTAGACTCCAAATCCAATTCCAAATCTTCCCCAACCTCAACCTCAACCTTAACCTTAACCTCCTCAGCCTCACAACAACAACATAGGATTATACGAACTTTCTTGATGGCTCAGGACATCCTCAGAATCCTACCCACTCTCCTCTCCGCAGCATCAATCGCCGTCATGGTCACCAACAACCAAACCGTTCTCATCTTCTCTATCCGCTTCCAAGCCCACTTTTATTACTCGCCCTCCTTCAAGTAAGTACCCTCAATTCCAACCCCCCACACCCACTTTTCATTTTCACACATTCACCTGATTTTTTTTGTTTTTCAATTATCCTCCCTTTTTTTTTCCGTACCACAGGTTTTTTGTAGCCGCAAATGGTGTTGTCGTGGCCATGTCTTTGCTGACACTCATACTGAACTTTCTTATGAAACATCAAGCATCACCAGTATACCATTTCTTTCTATTCTTGCATGACATAGTAAGCTTAATCCTTTTCCTTCTCCAATAATGTTGTACATATATGCATATACACTTGTGTGTCTAACAAAATATGTTACCCACTGAAAGTATATATAAAATATGTTACCCACTGAAATGCTTATTTAAATTAATAATGTATAGTATATGTTTGAGTAACCATTGTGAACCTCAAAAGTGCATTTTATAAACAAATTTAGAGTTTATCTTTTGTGTTGGTCCATTAATCCTAAAATCCGAGCCACTTTAGTTTTAAAATGCGTTTCATTGCATGTTAGACGACAACTCAAACATGTCCATAGTTATTAAAATCAACATAATTTAACATATTATTTTATTCTATTTTATTAATTGATTCTCTTGTAATCAAATTCATAATGACACAATATGGTGCTATTTGATTCATTCGTGTAAGAATGAAAAAAAAAAAAGACGTAATTACAATTTAACTTTTCATCCAACAAATTTAGTGAGAAAAAGAATTTACTTTGACCTTGAAGGTGATGACGGTGTTGTTGATAGCTGGATGTGCAGCGGCAACAGCCATAGGGTACGTGGGAAAGTTTGGAGAGGAGCATGTGGGTTGGCAGCCAATATGCGACCATGTGCGCAAGTTCTGCACAACAAACTTGGTTTCCCTTTTGCTCTCTTATTTTGCTTTCATTGCCTATTTTGGAATCACTATTCTATCAGCCTACAAAATCGTCTCTTCTTCTCCCAAGAACTAATCAAAACAAATCAAATACCACCACCAACAACTACCGCTACTAACAACTTGTCTAGCTATAGCTATAATGATGAGGCCATGAGGGGGGTTAATTTATACTACTATATATCTCATTTGGTGCATGAATTTGTTCCGAAATTGTTAGTTTGGTGTGGTTTATCAATGCTTTTTTTGGTATGGTTATAAATGCTACAACATGTAAATTAGGAGTTAAAGAAAATACTATTTACCAATCATAATGAAGCTTTATTTTAAATGCATAATTATCCAGTATTTTATCTTCATTTTTCATCTCATTCTTTTTTCTATTTCTCATTACACTATTTATCATATTTATTGATTTCTTTTTCTTTTTTATTTTATCTCTCTGCCTCTCTTTTCCTTTAATCGATCTATAACACCCAACATGAGGTGTACCTTCAACATCTTCCCTTAATTGTGACTCGCTTTCAGTAAAAAGCATGTGGTCCGGGAGGCATATTCCTAGCTTCTCACCTCTATTTATTACCATAATAATGATTTATCATCGACGTTGTATGCTATTTTGGACATGTAGCTAGTATTTTTTCAATATATATCTTTTTCCTGGGGGACTTGCGGTTGAACGCTTGTCTCTGTTATATAAGATATTTAAATTTTAATTATCAAATAGAAAGTATGAGTTTTTGTTTATTTACAGAGAAAGTATGAGCATTCAAAACCTAAATCATCGAATTTGACTAGTCGATTCCATCGATCTGACAGGAAAAAATCGTTAATTCTAAAAAATTAGATCATTTAAAAATCGGCAAAAATTGATTAATTAAACCGGTACAAAAAACCAGTTTAAATTGGTACTTTATTTTTATAAAAAATGTATTTTAATTTTATTTTAGTTTTTAAATTTAGTTTTAAATAATTTTTAAAATAGATAAAACCAAATATTTAGTAAGGGTTACATATAAGTATAAATTATTTTACTAATTATTATAATTATTTATCTTCAAAAATATATAATTTAATTATTTATATTAATTTACAATGTTTTATATCTTGATTTCGTATAATTTTATATAGTTTTTCATTTTCTTTCTATCCTAAATTATAAACTTGCTATTGTTAATAAATATTAATTGTTTTAATTTTAGTTTAGTTTTCTTAAATTAAGTTTAAAATATTTTTAAGACAAATAAAATACATATTTATCAAGGGTTCAATATAGATATAAATGATTTCATCAAATATCAATATTTTTTTCATCTTATAAAATATATAACTTAATTATTTATATTATTTTACAATTATATATATATATATCTTAATTTCGTATGATTTTATATAATTTTTATTTTCTTTTTTATTCTACTTGTAAACTTGTTGTTAATAGATATTATGTAAACTTATGTTATTTTGGTATATTTGATTTCAAGTTGTATATGTATCTAGAATGTTAAAAACTTATAAAATTATATTTTATTTTACTCTTTAATGTCATAAAATTATGACATTGTATTTATTTAATATTATTCTATATATCATTTAATTATTATTAATTCAAATATACAATTCAACCATAAATAAACAATTTAATTTTCTATTAGTTCTTTAATTCAATATTATCCGGTTTTAAAAAAAAAAAATTGATATTTATCTATCGTTTTTCAGACACTGATGGTAGCGGAAAATGCGTTCGTCTTTTAGTATACATAATGTAAACACCGATCCATGACTTTTCAGAAAACCATGATTAACAATTAATTTTTTTTTCCACAGATATATTGGCTTCTTTTATTTTTGTTCCTGAATAGATATATTGGCTATTGCTGTTGTGATAATGACTCGATCACGACTTTTTTTGGTCGTCTGGTCCGGTCTCGTAGTTTGTTTGTTCTAATTACTATATACTATTAAAAAAAACAAATAATTAACTATTACAAATTAATTTATTTTTTAAAAAAAACTATGAAAATTTTATTTAACATGACGCAAGAGTACCCTTAGGGCCCTCCATATATATATATATATATATAAGGCGAAAGCGCATGTTATGTCAACAGTGTGCCAAAACTTTCAAGAGTCACAAGATAATTGGACATTGATCCTTGACATGTGCTTCAGCTTATATATAGCAAGCATGATGGAGGAGTCTTACAAGCATATATTAAGGTTTGTATCTCATATTGACCTTAAAAATATTTTAACTTAATAAGAAAAAGTGGCAAAGTAAAAACATCTCAAATGTTAGCTTATATATATTGGACATATATTTTTTTTTGTTTTTTTAATTGATAATACATATGTTTTTAAGAAAACTATTGTGATAAATGACTTTTTGAAAAAATTAAGATTAATTTACTACTTCCATTGCTTTCTAAGCATTAGTTTTTAAGGAAAAAATGGTTTCTTTTTATTTGTCATTTTAAAAGTTAAAAAAAAATTATTATTTTGACAATTTTGTCCTTCTCTCACCCAATATTTAATTATTTTACACATTTGATATGAAATTAAAGAAAGAAAGAAATGAAGAATAACAAATAAATAACAGAATTAATCAATAGAAATATATAAGAGAGTTAATAGAAAATCAAATAATAATTTTAATAAAAACAAGAAAATTAATTGCATTTCATAATTATGTTTTCATTTAAGAATGTAGGTATATATATTGATAATTGAGGCCAGGTATTATTGAGCTAGAAAATACTTTTATAGTTTTTAAATTGATAATAATTATTTTTGTACAAGTTGAAACACATAAAGAGACATAGTACTACCATATAACACAAGGAGTATGAGATTAATTTATAATTTTTAATAGGTTAAGTTCCTTCAACTCTATTAATTATACCAAAAAATATATATAATATTGTAAAATTTGAGTCGGTGAGAATTTGATGGTCTAATGAACTAATTTTATTTGGATTGGTGGTACATGTGACTTAAACTAATCTAATCAAATCTGATCGATTTTATTAAATTCAATGATTAAATCGATTTTAAAAACCTGACTAGATTGTGATTTTTTTTTAATTTTTATTAAAGAAAAGAGTCATATAACTTAGTATTGATAAAAAAATGTCTCAACCCAAAAATAACCCAAACGAGTTCAACTCCATCTCTTCAATTAGAATTCTTTCGAATTACCTTGAAGCCTCAGCCCACCCTCGATCCACCAATTCTCTGTCGCACCCCTCCCTCTGCCGGCACACGAAATACGCCGTGGCACACCCACCAAATCCCCGCCGCACCTTGCTCTGCCTATGCAGCTATCGAAATCAAAACCAATTCATTAGCGAAAGAAATGTCACGCGTAGGCGCTTCGAATTTGATCCTCCACTTTTTCTTGGCTGTATCACATACCTAGTTTACTTTGGTTAGGAGTTTTTGTTGGAATTCTAGAAGAATGTTTGTCCCTTTACTAGTTTTCTCAAAGGTATTTAATCACTTTTATTCACCTTTGTTAGGGGATTTAAAATTATAATTATGGATCTAAATTATTTTAGACAGAAAAAAAATCTAATAAATAGATAAACAAAATTATCAATTTTATAAAATTAACCCTATCATCATTAAATCATTTTTAATTTTTGTTATTCATATTATTATAAGAAATATAAGTAAAAAATAATAATTAATATTACATTGAAAAGATAAATAATCATTATTTAAAACATAATTTTTTTCTTACACAATAATTTTTAGGGACGGATGAAGTACTATATTTTAGACTTCTGGATAAGAAAATTTGGAGGAAATACTCAATCCAGTTACAAGAATCACGAGAAATTTAGTAAAACAAGCAAATGAATATGCAGCTTTGTTACAAAAGCGTGAAGAATATCCACAATCAAAGCGATCGAACTATATTGAGAAGTGTGGAATGATGTTTTGTAGAATAATCCCTTCATTTTTAATTATAAGGTATTTTTCAAAAAACTTATTTATATTTTTTATAAGACTTTTTCTTTTAATTTCTAAATATATTAATTTTTTTCTGCATGTTATCCTCGCAGCTTTTCTTCGAACTCCAAAAATCTTCTAGAAGAATAAATGCCAATTAGGGCATCTTTTACTTCTTCATGTCTTCTGAAAGGCACTGATAAAATTCTGATCAATCATTTAATGCTGCTACCTTCATTGAAAACTTGAAATCTCCAGACAATGCCTCTGAATGCTCTGTGGGTTTGTGTAAGCAAACAATTCCACAAAATAGTCATTTGCCATATGTTCAATGGCTTGTGGGTCATATGACACTCTTGTTCTAATTTTCAATGCATCCTATCCTAATATATTTTTTTGGTGAACAACTATATTCTGATAAAATTAAAATAAAATATTATTAATTCTTTAATCAATATTTTAAAGATACATATATATAGCAAGATCGTATCTTAACTATGACTTATTAAATACTTTGAATCCAATCTTTATATTAATAAAAAATGTTAAAAAAATATAAACTATCAAAAGGTTGTTATGGCCGTGCTCATCATCATTATTATTTTTCTTTTCAATTTTCAGATTATAATTTTCTTTTCTCTAACTCTTGTTCAGAAACTAGAGTTCATATGTCACCCTCTTTTTGAACCATTGTACTCTTAGAAACTATTTGCACTACTATTTATTTTAAATTTTATTACAAAAACATTATCATATTTTCAGTTTATTATACTATAATTTCCAAACAATGTATAGGATGTTTCCTATTCAAATTTTTTAAATTGAGAAATAAACTGAAAAAAGGACAACATTTTACAATTAAAAATAAAAATGTTATCCTAAATTAAATGATCCGATCCTACTTTGTTGAATGAATCCGTTCACTTTCGGCATTTCATAAATCCAGGTCGTCCTTCAACTAATAATGCTTATAATAATATTCTCTCAATAATTCTCTTAACCCTTTTCGTGAACAAAAGTACTTATTAAAAAAATGTTACACAAAGATTTAAAATTATTCAGCAAGCCCCTCCCATTCGGACAAGGGAGACCACCTTGGTGGGGTAGATTAAATTTTTTAGTTCAGTCTATTTTATTGATAATGTGGTTTTTTAATCCAACATAAATAAAGTAAATGTTAATTGATTGACAGATTGTGGGGTTTTGTTTTTCAGCATATACTATAAATTTTGTCGACTTTATAACCATCGTGAGATAAATCACACGTCAACTAGAGTGTAAGGTTGTTTGCACTTTGACAAAAGAAAATGATGAAAGAAAAATATTTTGCTTTTTTCAGCATTTGAGTTTGAGAGATAAGAAATCTCAGCCATTAAAATTCAATAAGAAAAAAAATCAACAGAAAAAGTTGTTTACATTAATTTTAATAGAATGTAGTGGTTTTTATAATAAATAAAAAGTGATTTAAAAAAATAGAAGAGCCAAATTAATACTATTTATTAATAGTTAGACTACTAGCTATTTGCCAACTTCCTATAATCATTGATTATTCTCTATATTTCGTTGTAATTATGTCTTAAGATGTTATACACAGATTAAAAAAACTAATAAATAAATGAAAAAGAATAATAATTTTATAAAGTCAATCTCACAATTATTAATTCATTTTTAGTTTTTTTAATCCAATGTTAATATTATAAGGGATATAAGTAAAAAAATAAATAATTAATATGATATTGAAAAGTTAAAATGACAATTATTTTAGGATAATCTTTTTTGTACAATAATA
>PYAF01004486.1:137896-188207 GCA_007407185.1 Glycine tomentella
CCCAATTAATTATTAAACTGCCCTGAAAATAAAAATTGAAATAATTAACTTAAAATAATCCAAATTAATTAAAATCCGAATTATTGGGCCAGTTAAATCCTAAATAAGAAACAGTGCATAAATAAACGATTAAACACAAATTAGGAATTAAAATGAGTACAGAAAGATGAGTAAATAGTAATAAATAGTGACTCATCAATGGGCTACCATTAATGTTCAACCAGGATGGGGATCCCTGTTTTTCATTCTACTTGCAGTTCGATCCCACTAGGTTCAAGTCATTTGATGAAGACTTGTTGACCTTGGTGAAGAAGGTGGACAAGGCGATCTTGGAGCAGCTGCCAGCTTCTCTAGATGTGCGAGCTGTCTTGTCCTTGCCGTTGGCAAATGATTCCTTTGCTGCTTTAGATGATAAACCCTTTTGCCTTATCCCTCCTTTGTCTTTTTTGTCTTCTTTTGCATTTGTTTTGTTCTGACTTGACACTTGTGATTTTTTGGTGTGCTTTGCAGGTATAATGGATAATTTCCCATGGAGGCTGTTGGTGAAGTTCATTGGGTCTGGAGGTGAGGCCGTGCTGTCTACCTCTGTCAACCCTAAGATTGTAGGTGAGGGTCGACCCACTGTTGGGGTTGGCCCTACTGATTCTGTTGTTGCTTCCCTCAGCATCTACCTCTCTGTTTTGCCTAAAAGGAAATAGGATGATGGTGTTGGGTCGTAAGAAGTCGAGGGCCCCTCGTAGTCTACGTGCAATGAGGGAGGCCACTAGGCTTCTTCCCTGTTCGACTATGGCACCACCCACTGTCTGGGCTCTTG
Source organism: Glycine tomentella (assembly GCA_007407185.1). Taxonomy (NCBI): domain Eukaryota; kingdom Viridiplantae; phylum Streptophyta; class Magnoliopsida; order Fabales; family Fabaceae; genus Glycine; species Glycine tomentella. Next base: position 138,711 of record PYAF01004486.1, read on the forward strand.
CTTCTACCCCGGTTCCAGCTTTTTGTAACCCTTGCTCTAGTCGTCACTTCTCTTGATCCAGCTGTGTCCATTGCTGTCATTTCGGCTTCTCCTTCTCCTCCCATTTTTGTTGCACCTGTTGTTCCTGCATCTTTTACTCCACCAGCTTCTGCTATGCCAACATCTGCTTTACCTTCTTCTTCTTCCCACCCCATCACCTGTTGTTCTTGCATCTTTTACTCTTGCCAATATCTAGGTTGCCATCTTTGTATTTTTTCTTTCTTCTCTTCGGGCCATGAAGGCCATGTAATTTTGACAATCATTTAATGCAAATATTCTCCTTTTATTCAATCTTCTATATTTATTTTTGTATATTGTTGTCTTTTGTTTATGAGTTTCTTGTGACGATGAGAGCAGGTTGCTTGAATGGCGTCCTTTCATTGTAGAAAATGAGACCCTGTAGTGTGATGATGTCTCATTTTTACCTCTTTGTTTGAGGGTAAGTAGTTGATCTTCGGGCCTTACTTGTTGAGGTTCCGAAGGAATAAAATTACCAAGAGTATGACTTGGGTTTTGGATGTCAAGGGTGAACCTTAAACACATGTTCCTGCAAATAATCGATCTTATGTCCCTGCTCATCGAGGTTCTATAGTAGTAAGTGTACCAAGAGCGTGCCTTGGGTTTTAAGTGTCAAGGGTGGACCTTGGACACCTGTTTCTGCAAACTTATACTATTGGAAGAATAAAGTTTAAGAATAGTAGAATGTATCAAGAATAGACCTTGTGTACCTTGAGTTTCCGCATGGGAAAACTTAGCAATGAGGAGGCTCACCAAGGGTGAACCTTGGGTTTGTCGAAGCTTGGACCAAGGGAGTTGTCCATCCTGGGTTTTGCTGAGGCTTACCAAGGGTGGACCATGGGTTTTGCAAACCATTGGAGATCGACCAGTGACGTGTTCGTCCTGGATTTTGCTCTGAAGGTCCACCTAAGGTGCTACCGAAGGCCGGCCTTAGGTGTTGAGAACCTTTGGAGTCAGAGGTCTACCAAGACTTGGGTTTATGAACCTTGGAAGACAGAGGTCTACCAAGGGTGGACCTTGGGGTTATGAACCTTTGATATTACCAGGAGTTGGTCTTGGGTTTTGTTGGAGGTTCACCTAGGATGCTACCAAAGGCCGACCTTAGGATTTGTGAACCTGTAAAGTACCAGGAGACGGTCCTGAGTTTTGCTTGAGGTCCACATAGGGTGCTACCAAAGGCCTACCATAGGATTTTAATAACCTATAAAGTACCAGGAACTGGTCCTGGGTTTTGCTAAAGGTCCACCTAGGGTGCTACCAAAGGCCGACCCTAGGATTTTAAGAACTTGTAAAGTACCAAGAGCTGGTTTTGGGTTTTGCTAAAGGTCCACCTAGGGTGCTACCAAAGATCAGTCCTAGGTGTTGAGAACCTGTAAAGTACTAGGAGCTAGTCCTGGGTTTTGCTGGAGGTCCACCTAGGGTGCTACCAAAGGTCGGCTCTAACATTTTAAGAACCTGTAAAGTACCAGGAGCTAGTCCTGGGTTTTGTTGAAGGTCCACCTGTGCTACCAAAACCCTATTTTTTTGTTGGGATAAAAAACTCGAGTAGGAAAAAGAGTACACCATCCGGCCTTCGATATGTTAATTGTAGTAGAACTTCAGGTGGGTAGCATTCCATGTTCTTGGAATGGCTTTACCACTCAGTTCTTGTAGTTTGTAACCTCCATTGTCCAGGCTAGTGATGATCCTGAATGGGCCATCCAAGTTGGGTCCAAGCTTTCCTGAGCGGAGATATTTTTTGGCTTCACCCTGGACACGCCAAACTAGGTCACTTGGCTTGAAGGTTTGTGGTTGAACCTTAGTGTTATATCTTCTTGATATTTGGAGTTTGTTAGCTTCTTCTCTAATTCTGGTCAAGTCTTGGATTTCCTCCGTAGTTTCTAGTTCAATTCTCATGTTTTCTTTGTTGTGCTGCTCTTGAAATATCAATCTTCTTGTTGATGGTTCCCTGAGTTTGACAAGAATCATGGCGTCTATGCCATATCTGAGTCGAAAAAGGGCACGAGTAGTTGTCTGAGGCGAGCAATGATAAGCCCAAAGTATATTGGGGAGCTCTTCCTTCCAGAGACCTTTAGACTTGTGGAGTCTGGTATCTAAGGTTTAAAGGATGACTTTGTTTGCTGCCTCTACCTAACCATTAGTGTGGGGTGTTCGACAAAAGTGACAAGGTGTTTGCCACCTAGCCTTGTGAGGAAGTCTTCATAAGTATGTGCCTTGAATTGTGTATTGTTGTCAGTAATGATGGCGAAGGGTAGACCATACCTGCATATAAGATGTTTCCAAGTGAAGCTTTCTACCTCACTGGTAGTTATCTCACGTAAGGGTTTTACTTCTATCCACTTGGTGAAGTAATCAATGCGACCAGTAGGAATTTGACCATTCCCGGGGCTTTTGATAGAGGCCTCAGGATGTCCATTCCCCACATGACGAAGGGCCAAGGGAAAATCAAAGTGTGAAGATTGTTGGGAGGGGTCCATGGGACGTCCACAAATTCCTGGCACTTTTTGCACCTTTGAGTGAAATCGAAGGTGTTGGTCTTGAGTGTCAGCCAATAGTACCCTGCTCATACTATCTTGGTGGTGAGGGAGCGTCCTCCTATGTGGAGACCGCAGATCCCTTTGTGAAGCTCTCTCAAGACATAGTTTGCTTGCTGATTGTTTAGGCATTTGAGTAGAGGTGTTGTTAGCCCTCTTTTGAATAGTTTGCCATCAAGGATAACGTAGTAGCTGACTTTTCTTTTTAAACGTCGGGTCTCGTTTTCATCGGCTGGTAGTACCCCTTTGATAAGAAAATTTTTGTAAGGGGTCATCCAGTTGGGTGTCTATGGTGGGAGTTTGGATTGTTTCCTTGATGATAGTTTTGAGGTGTTCGGTCTTCTTAGTACTGGCCAGTTTGGAGAGCAGGTCTGCCCTGGTGTTACTCTCTCTCAATATATGATACATTTCAAAGCACTTAAAGCTGTCGATGAGTGTTCTAGCAATGTGATACTATTAGAGGAGTATAGCTTCTTTAGTGTGAGCCAGAGTATCACCTCAGCCATTTAGCTCCAACTTCATTTGCGAGTTTGACACCTGCTATGAGTGCCTCATAGTCGGCTTGGTTATTTGAAGATCTGAAATTGAGCTTGAGGGCTTGCTATAGCGAAATGTTGTTAGGTCCCTCAAGAATGATACCTGATCCGCTTTGTAACACCCCAAAATTTCAGAACTATAGTCAAATATTTATGCAAGTCTTAGGTTATGGAAGATTTGAAGGTCTATATTCAAATTATTTGAGTGAAATGTTAATTAGAGGCATTACAAAAATGTTTGGGGAAAAATGGCCATATTGCCCTTTCCGTAGATTAGAAATGACAGAGATGCCCTTGAGGTGAAAATGACGAAAATGCCTCTAGATATTTTAGTTAGATATTTTAATGTGGAAATTACATAAATACCCTTGGATATTTTAGAAATGACAAGAATACCCTTAGATATTTTTGCTAGATATTTTGTGGTAGAAATGACAATTATGCCCCTAGGACGAATGATGAAGTTACCATAATGCCCTTCAGGCTAAAAATGACCAGATATCTTTTGAGATTTTGTGAGAACCTGATGAAATTACAGAATACTCTTAGATAGCATATTATTAAGATATTTTGTGACAAAAAGCCTTAGAATAGAATTTCTATAAATTTTATAAGATGACAACTTTGAAATTATATTCAAGAGGATTGAGGTGGCAGAAAAATATGGAAAAATGAGAAATAGAATCTGTGGAATTTTCTCTCAATTGTAGGATGTCCAGATTTACCCAATAAATGGTTTAGTAATTTTGAGGGTCAGAAGGAAAATAGACCAATTAGAATTAAGATAATGACAATCTTGTGCTTGAGGTTTTTATAGCACTCTGTAGAGATTGGTCATGAGTTCTTTGTAATGTAACTAAAGATAATTTTTGGAGATCTCTAGAATTCTATTATTTCATATTATTTTAGGTGAAAGAATTCAAATTAAATTTAACTTCATACAAGGAATTACAAGTGGTGGACATTTGGAATATGTATACAAGATGAGAAGAAAAATCTTCACTTGTCTCCTTTGGTAGAACACGTAGACAGCTCTAGACATTATTTCAACAATCCCTACGGTCAAAAGTTACATAATTGGGATAGTAGTGTACCTTTAAAATTTTAAGGAAATCCAACAGTTAACGAATCCAGAATTAGTATTTTGCTAAAACAAGTTTTGGGATAAACTCAAGAAGGAAAGTGGAGAAGCTTCAAGACATGCCAACTAAGTGGGACACTTGTCTTCCTTCTCCTTAAGCTTGTAAACCACGTGAATAAAGGTGTAGAAGGGAGTAGAATCTTCATGATATGCCACTTGGAAAGCAAGCCACATGATGGAAACAAGTGGCATGACACTTGTATGGCATGGATGCAAAGAAAGCATAAAAATCTCCCTTGGCAAGCTACTCCACGAAAATGTAAGAGAAATGGAGAAACTTCAAGAGCTTGGGCACTTGTATGGAGGAGAATTAAGAGCCTTCATGATTGGAACACTTGGAAAGTAAGGTAATGATGGCTTAGGAGATTTTTTTTAGTTTCCAACTACTATATAAAGAGATGAGGCTTTGAATGGAATTCATTTTTCAAGACACTTCCTACATCTCTCTCACGTGAAACCCTCCCTTGTATCCCTTCCATTTCATTTTCATCCTTCTCTTTTCTAAGCCTAAATCAAGTAGAAGAAAAACCCCACTTCCTTGAAGAATTTTGTGGAAGATAGGAAGCTTTAGGAAGAAGTTTGTCAAAGCTTTGTAAGAAGAGGAAGACAAGCTTCATAGGAGACTATAAGGTATGAATATGGAGGTTTATGTTAAATATAGTTTAAGTCTTGCCTTATTTAAAATATTTCCTCTATTTCTATGAATAAAGCTTGCCTACCATGTGTTTGATGAAATGTTTCAAAGAAACAAAGATGGTTTAAGTGTTGTTTTGTTTAAATAAATAATTGGAATACTTGTGTTGTTGAGTGAGTTATGAATATTTATGAATTTCATGAATTCTTATAAAGCTTTATGATAAAGATAGTTTAAGAGTTGTTTGTTTGAATAAGTGCTTGAGTTTTGGTGTATTAAGACTTGCCTTTGAGAAATTTATGGAGTTGAACTATGGTTGTATGCTTGAGTGCTTGTTGGAAGAAGTTTTATATGTTGTTTAATAAGAATGTTCCATGAGTCTTCGAATATATTGAACTTTGTGTTAGTTTCATGTTGAAAATTGAAGCATATGAGACATAAAGTGAACAGTAAATATGAGATAAAAAGAGAATCATTCATGCATATTTCATATGCATGTGCCTGGCGGGGGCTAGTCCGTGTTATTTACCTCAAGAGGAGGTATGTCAGATAGCTAGAATTGAGACGAGCGTTTAGACAAAAGGTGTCTAAACTGGGGGGTAGTGGCAATGGGGTGATCACCTACCCATGATGATCACATGTAGTGTGGGTGTGAGTCCTTTTGCAACACTGACCTACCCTGACTAATCAATCCAATTCCGAGAGAGAGAGTTGAGCTATCTTGACTATGGTACCAAATGATGAGAATTTGAGAGAATCATGCATCATATAAAGAAGATAAGCATGCATCATATTTTGATGATGCTATGATGACTTTCTGTATATATTCTTTGATGACTCTCTGTATATATTTTGTGACTTGAATTATGTTTATCATAAACTTACCCTGTACTTTGTGTCTGTGGTTGACACCTGCTATGACCTCAAATTTTATTTGAGCGAGCAGAGGAACAGTAAAAGACTAGCAAGCTGATGGATTTTGTGGAAGATGTTTGGAAGATGTTTTGTAGCAGATACTTTGTTATGTTTGTAATATTTTAGTTATGTGAACTATGTACTGGAACTTATATCTGTATGTATTATATCAGACTTATCTGTATGTATTATATTGGACTTTTAAATATTAATTAGTGATAAAAACCTTTTGAGATTAATCATTAGTAAACAAAGTTGGAGATTTTATTTGCAGACTAAAAAGAGTTTTCAGTAAAATATGAAGATGAATTTCTATGCAAAGTATTTAGTTATTTGTACTATGCAAAAAGAATTAACAACAGTCTGTATTTTATTGAGTATCAAACTTTCAAATATTTCTCAATGAAGAAAATCTTTTGTATTCTTTCGAAATTTTGAAGATTATTCAGTAATGGAAATTTTGAATTGATATTTTTAAATAAGTTGGAAAAGAATTTTCACTAAAAAGCAATAAAATACAAGATGATAAATCGAGGCGTTACACGCTTCCCTTCACATTGGATGCTCCATCTACGTAGAGATTCCACCAGTCTAGGGTGGATTTGTCTTTAACTGCGAATTCTGCTAGGAAGTCAACCATGAATTATGTTTTCATGGGATCGTAAGGTTTATATTGAAGGTCAAACTCTGACAGTTCGACTTACCATGCCACCATTTTGCCTGCCAGTTCGGGTTTTCACAGTACCTGTTTAATGGAATAATTTGTTTTAACTATCACTTGGTGGCTTTGAAAGTAGGGTCGAAGGCGTCTGGCGGAAGTGACGAGTGCCAATGTTATCTTTTCTATCATTTGATAGTGGTTCTCGGTGTCAAGTAGCATGCAACTGGTGAAGTAAATGGGGAGTTGATGCTTTCCCTCTTCTTGGACAAGGGCCGAGTTTACAGCCTCGTTTGCTACTGAGAGATAGAGGACAAGTGGTGCTCCCAGTCTAGGTAAGCTCAAGACGGGCGGCGTGGCAATGGTTTTCTTGAATGCTTCAAAGGCTTGCTCACAGGCTTCATCTTTTAGGAAAGGTTCAGTCTTTTTGAGGAGCCTGTAGAAGGGCTTAACCTTTTTGGCGAGTTTCAGGAGAAATCTGGACAGAGCTGCTAGTCTCTTGTTCAGTTTTTGGACCTCAGTGATGTTCGTTAGGCAATGCATCTCCAGTATGGTTGTACATTTGTCACGTCAGTCTTCAATTCCACTGTGTGTAATCATGAAACTGAGGAATTTTCTGCCACCTACCCCGAATGTGCATTTCTCTGGGTTGAGACGCATGTCATACTTCCGGATTTCTTTAAAAACCTCTTCTAAGTCTGTCACATGCTAGGCTACACTCTAGGATTTGATGACTATGTCATAAACATAGACCTCGACATTTCGTCTTATCTGTTTCTTGAAGACTCGGTCCATTAGCCGTTGGTATGTGGCCCCTGCATTTTTTAGGCCAAGGGAATAACCTTGTAACAATAGTTGGCATCTTTAGTAATGAATGTCGTTTTCTACTAGCCTGGGGTGTGCATCCTGATTTGGTTGTACGCAGAATATACGTCTAGGAAACTCAAAATCTGGAACCCTAACACACCATTGGCCAACCTGTCAATGCTGGGCAATGGGTACGCATCTTTATGGCATGCCTTGTTGAGGTCTATGAAGTCAATGCACATGTGCCATTTTCCATTGCCTTTTTTGACCATCATGACATTGGCAAGCCAGGTGGAGTACCTAACTTCTCTGATAAAGTTGGCCTTCAGTTGTCCACTTCTTCTCTAACCGCCTTACGTCTTTATTTCTCCATCTTCCTTTTCTTATGTGTTATTGGTTTGGCCTGTGGGCATATTTCCAGCTTCTGGCATATGATGCTAAGATTGATGCCCGACATGTCAGATGGATGCCAGGCAAATAGATCCATATTTTTGTGGAGGAAGTCAACTATGTGTCTATGCTCATGACTGATGAGGTCTTTGCTGAGTTGTATACATTGCTCGGGTTTGAGTCCGAGCTGCAACTTAATGAGTTCTTTGATGGGTTTTGGTCCTCTATTTGTCATCGCGTGAATCTACGTCAAAAGTTTCATCATGGTGAGCTATATAGACAGTTAGGGTGTGAGTGGTAGACCCTTTGTCTATGCCCATGACTTGGCTAGTACCCCGTGAAGTGGGATGGTATCTGCCCGGCTCCGTGTTGGGAGGATACGATGCTACTTTTAGACTGTCTGCATAGCATTGTCGAGCTTGCTTCTGGTCTGCTTTGACAATGACTATTACTCCCATCACGGTAGGGAATTTCATCTTCAGGTGAGGTGTGCAAACGATGACTCCAAACTCATTCAGCGTCTTCCTGCCAATTAAAGCAAGGTAAGAGGTGTGGACATCAACAATTAAATACCTGATAGTGAAACTCCTTAAGAGTGAGCCTTGACCAAAAGTGGTAATGAGGTCCACGTATCCTTTGGTTTCTACCCTTTCCCCTGCAAAGCCCAGGAGAGGTCAAGGGTGAGGGTGATCGTGTATGGTGAAAGTCTCAAGATTGTAGAAAGTCTTCCAATATAGGATGTATGCAAAACTACCCTGATCAGCGAGGACTCTCGATACTTTAAAATTGGCGATTACAAGGGAGATCACCATTGGGTCATCCTGGTTGATAGGGTCAATTCCCTTGAAATCTTCGTTTGTGAATGTGATAGGAGGGAGGCGGCGTGGTGGGGAAGCATTGACGTAGTTAATGTCGATATCCCGAATAGTGTGAAGGTGTCTCTTCTAAGACTGGCTGGATGGTCCTCCGTGAGAGAATCTGCCCGTGATAGTGTTGATCACACCTTAGATTTGTTGGGCATGATCATTCTTCTGTTGTTGAGGAGGCTAGCGTTCATGTCTAGGTTGATGTTGCCTCTGTCACCCCATGTCTTCTGCTCTGACTCTTCTCCTGTCAGTATCTTGGTTTTTGTGTTGTTCTTCGGGTCGTCCCCCAGGTCTAGTTCCAACTAGGTGATTATCAGGTCTTTTTACAAACCAGGATAAATACCCTGCCTATATGAGCTCTTCGATTCTGTCTTTCAGGACCCAACACTCTTCAGTGTTATGACCATAATGTGATGATATCTGCAATATTTGTTCAGATCCGCCCCTGGCTTAAGAGACGATGAGGGTGATGGTAATTTCACGTCTACCTCCGTATTGAAGGCTTCCTCCATGATGGTAGCCAATTGACCGTCAGGGGAGTGTAGCGCTCATACCTGGGTTCTTTTGGAAGGGGTCGGTGCTTGTCCGGCTTGTGCTTTTTTTCTGACCTATGTGGGTCGATCTTGGTTGCTCCTTTTCGCTTCTATCTGACTTGTCTAACTTCATTCCGGAACTTGGACATTTCCTCCATCTAAATATAACCTTTGGCTCGTTCGCGTATTTCATTCATGCTAGAAGGTGGTTTCTTGCACAAACTGTCCATGAACTTGCCTGGACGCAAGGCTAGCATCATAGAGTGTAATGCTACTTCGGGATTGAGGTTCTGGATTTGGAAAGCTATTCGTCTGAATCATTCCATAAATCTCCGAAGAGGCTCATCATCTGCTTGTCGCGGAATGGCTAGTGCAGCAGAAGTTAGCCTATGAAACCGGTTGGTCTCATATTGTGCACTAAATCTCTCGACAAGAGTGTCGAAACTGTCGATGGACCTCGGAGGGATTCCATCGTACCATGTCAAAGCTGCTAGTTTGAGAGAAGTGGAAAACACTCGACACAACACAACATCATTATTGGTGTACAGGTTAACCTGAGTGAGGAAGGTGTTATGATCCTGTAACGAATCCAAGTTGAGGAGATTAATTGCATATATTTAATACTTAATTGGATCTATAATCTTCAATGTTATGATCCTGTAACAGATACAGGTTCGCGCTTCTAATGTAGTGCTGACGAGGACTCCGAATTCGTGTGTTTGGGGTGGCGCTTTGACAAAAATGTGCTTAGGAGGTAGTTGCGATGAAGGTTGGACCTTAAATATTGTAAAGGCACAGAGGTAGGAACCCGGATGAGGGCAAACCTCGCGTTTATTAAGGTGTCGAGGTAGGAACCCGGATGAGGGCAAACCTCGCATTTATTAAGGTGTCGAGGTAGGAACCCAGATGAGGGTTGACCTTCAGTTTATTATGGTGCCGAGGCATGAACCCGGATAAGGGTTGACCTTCAGTTTAGTAAGGTGCCGAGGCATGAACCCGGATAAGGGTTGACCTTGAGTTTAGTAAGATGTCGAGGTATGAACCCGGATGAGGGGCAAACCTTAGTTTAGTAAGGTGCCGGGGTAGGAACTCAAATGAGGGCAGACCTTGAGCTTTATACCTATATCATGAACCTACACAAGGTTGCCCGAGTTATGCATACCGAGCTAGACAAAGTAGACATATCTGAGAGCTGGTGTAGCATCTTCTTCCTTTCTCCGTTTTCGCCATTTCCTAGCAAGAAAAACTTCATAACCACTTACCCTTAACCAAAACCCCTTTACATGCAACTCGAAAGTTAAAAGGAACCACCTAATAGCTAGATTCCAACCTCAGTTCTTTCTAAAAACCACCAGACAGAGAGATCATTTCTCCAAGAGCCCCACCAAGTTTCGTCTTGAAGGGAAAGAAGGTTTTAGGACGTTCAAGCTTGGAAAAGCCGTCCCTTAGCTTTCCTGGACATTTTAGAGGTAAGAAACACTGGTCTTACCGATTATTTTTTAGATAAATAGTGACCCATCTGAGTTAGAACTGGTATAAGGCTTGGGTCCTTTGGAAAAGAATAGTGTTTCTTTTCATACAACAGGTGATAACCATTATGGATTGCTTGCATGCAATGGTTGATGACCGTTATTTATTGCTTGCATGTCTTTAGGTAGAGCGTGATACAGAGGACATTGGTGGTTGTGACCACGAGGACGAGAGAGCTGGTGTAGCATTCGGAGCAGGTAAGCTCTCTGTTCTTGGGAGTTTTTCCTTTGACTGTGTTCCACCATACTCCAAGGGAGTGATGGTTATTGTATGTCCTAATGCATGTGGTATTGAAATTGTGTTACTGTCTTTGCTAAGAACATGTATATGATGCACATTGTGATGATATGTTGTATGATTGATGAGATTCTCTGGCCAGTAGAATAGACTAAGTATGGACTTCCCTTGGAGCCAGACGTGGAACAACTCCTTGTGGTTAATGGATATAGAAACCTGAGAGACTGTGCCCTTAAGTGGATGATCTTCTATTGGAAGTGCCATATACGTCTAAGTAAAGTCCTAAGATTGTGTTCTTAAGTGGATGATCTTTCTCAGGCAATGAGAGACTGTGTCCTTAAGTGGATGATCTTTCTCTGTGACATATATATATATATATATGCTATAATTGTGTTACATTCCTGATGTTGGTAGCACCCAACGGAATGACAACTGTGTTGTGACATAAATGTGATGTATTGTATGAGATGCCTATTTTGATGCTACGTGTCGTGGAAAGTGAACCAGGGGGAGGAGAGGCCTCCAAGAACCTTGAGTTTACTGAGATTGTATCTCACCCTGGTTGGAAATTTTATTTTGCAGGTGATGAGCAGAGATCGAATGGTGAATCCCGGGCTAAGAGACCCGAGTAGGGGCCGGGGTTGGAACCTTAAACGCTTAGTTAATTAGCATGTTGGCTCATGGTTTTGTATGCATGTACTTACACACACAGACACACACACACACACACACAGACACACACACACACACACACACACACACACACACACATATATATATATATATGTTTTGTACCCTGAGGGGGAAGATACACAAATAATGTACATTGTAGTATATCTTGAGACATTTTAATGTATAAGACGTATGTTTACCATTAATTATGCGTAGTCGGTATTGTTGATGACGTAGGATAACGTCATTTTGTTAATTGCTTCCGAATAGATTAATTAGTTTTAATTAATCGCTGCACTTAACGACCATAATTGAATGTTGATGATCCAGATGCATACGAGGCGTTACAGAGGCATCCAGATGCTCATCAGGATCGGTGTTGCCATCATACCTCTCTAGGTGGAGAGATTTCCAACCTGAGGATAGATCTACTTCCATAATACGATCGACAAAGGGATGTCGTGGTGTTGTCCGCCCTTCTGGACGGTAGATTTGTGATAAGTTGGGACCGCCCTAAGGGTTGATAGTATGTTAAGGGTGTGACTCCCTTTGAGTATGCTTGTTCCCCGCGAGAGGCGAGTGCTCATCACCTTGGTGGCGCCTTACTTTAGCCTCCAACTGATCATGATCAGCTTTCAGCCTTCAGAGTTCTTCTTCATGGCATCGTTCCATCTCCGCAATGCGATTTTGGAGTTGTTGGATAGTGTATGCATTGGTCATAGTTGTTTGAGGAGGGTTGAAAGTTTCGATAGGAGTATCGAGTCTGAGACTAGATCGTGTACTGACTATTGATGAATTGACAAGTAAATATGTGTTTCGTAGGTCGATGGAAAATGCAATGCCGCAAGGTAAGTTTTATCGCAGCCCCACGTTGGGTGCCAAATGTTCTTACCAAAATCTAGAAGTGTCATGCACAAGGGTGGACGTGGTCCAGGTGGGTTCCTAACTCCGCATATCGGACGAAGAGTCAACCTTGTTAAGAAGGGGGACCTGCAAAACAAAGGAAATGACTCTGACACTCAAGTAAGTACATCCATTATATGACAGTAAAGCATATAAAGAGAATATGAGAGTGGGTATCTGAGTGTGAGGAATCTCGGAATATGAATGAATGTGTTCTGTAGAGAGGTTAGATGGAACCTGTATTTATAGGATGAGCGTGGGCCTTGGACCTTTGTAGATAATTAACCTATAGATAAGACTAATAGATAATTGCATACTATAGATAATTCGTACCTTGTAGATAATCTATTGCTTATAGATAATCCTTTAAAGATAATTGGATGTATTATAGATACTCCAACACTTATGGATAATTAGGTACCTATTAAGCGATAAAGTGGTTATAATATTTGAATAATAAAGCATAATAGATAACCTATTCGCCTGAATGGCCCGGCTGCTGAGAGTAAACGTCTATGCTCTTATAACAGGACTGGCGTGAAGGATTGACACCTGTACGGAAGGTCTTATATTAATAGTTACGTGTATTTTCAATATTTTGTGCAATACAATTCGGATGAATCTTTGATGTAATCTGATTTTTGGTTTGTTCTCCATGATTTACAAAATGTTATGTCTAATTAAATACATGTATTCGAGGCTAAACACGTTGGAACCTTACAAACAAAGTTAAAAAAACACAAAATAGAAGAAAAGTTATAAAGAAGTGGAGAAATGATAGGTCCTTCAAGTCTCATTCTGTTATTGATTATATATTTTTTATGCATATGAAAGTTATTGTTGCTTATATAGTACAAAGAAATATCAGTCTGTCGGCAAATGTTTGAGAATAACTGTTAGAGAAAACAAATTATGAGTAATGACCAACAACAGTGAGTGGGTAACAGAATTCATGTGTAACCAGGGGCGGTTCTGGGCCCATGCAAGGTGCCCAACCGCACAGGGCCCAAAAAAATAAGGGGCCTCAAATATTAAGTACTGCAACATATGTTTAATATTAAAAATTAGAGGAGATGGTAATGTCTATTTTTAATAACCAAGAGGTCCAAGGTTCAATTCCTACCAACAACAATTTTTTACTACTTTTATATTTTATTTATTTTTAAATTGCCAATTGAGGGCCCCCTTTTCTAAAAAAGGAAAATATTAAACAGGGCCCCCAAAAAGTTTGCTAAAGTTTGCCCCGCCCCTGTGTGTAACATAGCAATTAATACGTCAACGGTAACAAAAGAAATAATTAACACTTACATATCATTATTTCGACATCAAAATCAATATATATCAAATTATTGAATTGAATCTCAAACTATTTGAACTTATTCCATTCCATTGAAAGTATTGCGAAGAATGAGAAATGAGAAGTGTAATTTTACAGTCTTCATAACTTATTCACGTGGAATGTAAATCCTCCCAGATTTAATAAGCTCCTCCCGATAATTACCGGGGTAACACAATTAACAAATTTTTAGTGTGTTTGGATAATCTATGAGAATCATATCAACCTACAAAATCAAGATAATATTATGAAAATGTAAAAATAACTATTTATTATTTTATCTTTACCATAAAAAGCTAGCTAATTGATTTTTTATCACCATGAAATTATTCCAAACATACTGTTCAACTAGAACCAGGGAACTCATAAAAATACAATTTATGAGAGGATGAGAGAAGAAGCGTCTGGAAAATTGCCTGTGCAAATTTGGGATTTCAAATAACTCAATTAAATGAAATTCAAAAAATTAAATAATCTTTTTTATAAAATTTTCTGAACGTTTTCAAAAAACCAAGTTTTTCTCCCACTTGGTTTAAAAGTTGAAAGCCATTTGGTTTTGATTGATAAGGCTATGTCTTATTGTTGAATATAGAGATAAGTTTGTCATTCACTAAGATTTATTAACTTAGGAAGTCATATAATCGTTATAATGAATAGTAACCCTGATATTCTGTGATAATGTTAGCATGTATAGAAGAGTTTTGACACTCAAGCATGTATTCAACTACAAAATACAAAAGAAAGAAGACCATTCAAGTTTCTCAATCAGTTGCATTCTCATCATGCTCATCACTATCTCTAAGATGATCCTTTAATGGCTGCCCAAGAGATTCCCAGTGTTTACTATCCCATACCGGATCAATTTCAGGCAATTCATAGTCATCTGGACGTAATGATAATTGGAACTCAGGAAGGTCTGGCAATGATTGAAGACCCCTGCATCATTAACAAATTTTCAGTTGTTGCATAATTTCTTATTATATGAAGGAAATTAGGAATTTGGTTATAAATCAAATGAGTTAGGAAAAAAAATGTGTTTTTGGTACTTGTATTTTCGGTCAAATTTGATTTTGGTAATTTCAAATTGATGAATTTGGTTATCCAACTTCAAAAAATATGTAAACTTAGCCCTCTTCCAATTTTGTGCATGTTATAAACAGATCTGCAATTGTTTGATAACAGTCACTCAAAACTAAAAGAACTAAAAAAAAAAAAGAGAAGATTATGGAAAAATCTCTCTTTATTGATTGAATTAGAAATGTATAGTAATGAATTAACTTGTAACTCATTGTATCCTTTTATATATAGCAGTCATAGTTTGGTTACAACAAACTATGACTTGGGCTAATGAGACACGTGTAAAAATGTTAGCCAGATGTAACAGCAATTGCGGCTAAAGTCTAAAGCCACTTATCTAACAATTTTCCACCTTGGCTTGACTTTGCTCTCCATCACTTGAAGAATTCTAAGACAGTGCTTGAATTTCTCACTAGGCATAGCCTTTGCAAACATATCTACAGGCTTATCACTTTTGCAATCCTTCTTCAAGCTCACTTCTTTCCTGGAAATTACTCCCTAACGAAATAAAGCCTCACATCTATGTATTTAGTCTGTTCATGGTATAGTTGATTTTTGGCCAAGTGAATACCACTCTGACTATCACTATAAAACCTTACATCAGCTTCTTTTGCTCCCAGCTTTGTGCCCATTCCTTTCATCCATATTGCCTCATTTATTGCCTCTAGCACAACAATAAATCCAACCTCTGTAGTGGACAACGATACCACATTTTGCATATTACATTTCCAGCTCATTGTGTTTTCTCCAAATTTGAACACGAATCTTGTAAGTGATCTTCTAGTGTCCAAACATCCTGCATAATCTGAGTTTGTAAACCCTGTGACTTTTCCAGCACTGTCCTCATGCTTTTGATACATCAAGCCAACCCCAGATGTCCCTTTCAAGTATCTAAACACCTATTTCACTTCCTCCCAGTGATGTTTTCTGGTTTGCCAATGTATCTGCTAACCACACATATGGCATAAGCTAAATCAGATTGTGTGCATATCATAGCATACATGAGGCTCCCCACAACACACACATATGGGACATTTTCCATCTTCGCTACCTCTTCATCTGTCATAGTGAATATTTGGCTGAAAGTTTAAAATATTGTGCTAAAAGAATGAGAACTTCCTTACAATTTTCCATGTTAAACCTCATCAACATCTTTTCAACATATTCCTGTTGAGTAATGAAGAGTCTTCTAGCAGCCCTATTTCTTATAATTTCCATCCCTTTGATCTTGCTAGTTGCCCCCATATCCATCATTCCAAATTCCTCCTTCATAGCTTCTATCAAGCTATCAACTTCCTCACTTTCACTTTGCATTGCTTTAGAGAAAGTCCTTGGTTCTTTATAATCTACCTCACTAGTTATAGCAAGGGAAAAAGACACCATCTCTGCATAACTAAATATGGATGGAGCCTTTAAGGTAATCTTTTGTCTATCTCTTGTCAGTTGGTAATTTTTGATGGAGGCCTGCTCTTCATTCTGATCTGGAAGCTGTCTAGTATCAGACTCAGTTCCAAATTCAGTCTCAATGTCAACCTCACCTATCACTTGAGTTGCAGTCTCCCTATCTTGACAAGTAGACTCCACCTTCAGCTGAGCTCTTCCTTCTTCCACAACTAGACCTTTATTTTCCTTATCCTTCAAGCTAGGATAAAACATTTCAGTTTCCTTAAAGATTACATCTCAACTGATGGTGGTTTTAGGCTATCATTTTTCAAGACAACACAACCTATATCCCTTCACCCCCTCAGGATATCCCAAAAGCATGCATTTTAATGCCCTTGGTTCTAGCTTCCCTTGACTGATATGGGCATAAGCGACGCAGCCAAATAGGCAAATACCCTAAGATGTTCCAATTTTTGGGGGGTGTCCAGACCACCTGGAGTTTTGAATTCCAATGTTGTAAAAGGACTCCTATTTATCACATACGCGGTTGTAACCACTACTTCAGCTCAGAAATTCTTAGAGAGATTAGCATCAAATAACATACCCCTTACCCTCTCCATAATGGTTTTATTCATCCTTTTTGCCAAGCTGTTTTGTTGTGGTGTTCCTTTTACTGAGTCAAAATCAACATCAACAGTACCTTTAACCCAAGTTAATTGAGGTCGGTGATAAATGGACCCAATGATAGATACGAAGAAGTTGAAAAAAAAAAGGGGAAATAAGACAAAAGAAAAGAAAATAAGAGTAAAAGGAGGGGAAAAATGAAGAGGAAAAGAACTAAAAAGGGACTTTTTGAAACATAGAGATAATAACGAGTCTAACCCTCCACCAAGCTTATAGTTTTTCTCGATTCGGTCCTAAGACACACTTTTGTCAATCTAGATCTCACTCCATTAAGTCTTGTTTAATTACCTTTTCCCATGTAAGTTTCGGTCTACCTCTACCTCTCTTTGTGTCAAGCTCTTAGTAACAAACTCTTGTTCTTACGGGAGCATCCAGGGGTTGTCTCATTGCGTGTCCAAACCACTTCAATCTATGCTCCCTCATCTTTTCACTCACTTGTACTACTGCCACCTTTCGTCGAATATCTTCATTTTTTATCTTATCCATCTTCGTATAACCACACATCCACCTTAACATCCTCATTTCGGCTACCTTTATTTTATGCTCATGTTGCCTATGTGCTGGCCAATATTCAACTTCATATAACATTACAGGTCTTACAGTTGTTCTATAGAAATTTCCTTTTAGCTTAAGGGGATTTTTGCGGTCACACAGAAACCTAGATGCATTCCATCATTTCATCTATCATGCTCTTATTCTATGATTTACATCTTCATCAATCTCTCCATCTTTTAGTAAAATTGATCTCAAGTATCTAAAAACATCTTTCTTGGGTACCTCTTGACCAAGTAGATGCAGGGAGTCTTGATCACCATCATTTACCAGCGAAAACTCACTTCATATACTCAGTCTTGCTCTGACTTATTGTGAATCCTTTAGACTCTAAAGTGTTTCTCCACAATTCTAGTTTTCTATTAACAACCATCTTTGGTATCATCAATAAGCACAATATCATCTACAAAAAGCATACATCACGACACTTCCTCTTGAATATCTTTTATTAGTTCATCCATCATTTAAACAAAAAGATAAGGATTAAGAGTCAAACCTTGGTGTACACCTATTGTGATAGGAAAATCCCTAGATGTTCCATTACAAGCTTTCAGACATGTGGTAGCCCCATCATACATATTCTTGATTGCATTAACATACTTTAATGGTACTTTTTTCTTCTCAAGAGTCAACCATAAAACTATTCTTGAGACCCTATCATATGTTTTCTCAAGATCTATGAATATCATATGTAAGTTTTTCTTCTTTTCTCGATATTTTTCCATTAATTGACGCATCAAGAAAATAGCTTCGATGGTACATCTTCCTGGCCTAAATCCAAATTGATTTACAGAAACCTTAGTCTCTCCCCTCAAGCGATGTTCAATAACTCTCTCCCACAACTTCATAGTATGGCTCATGAGCTTAATGCCTCTATAGTTAGAACAATTCTGGATATCTCTCTTGTTTTTGTAAATAGGCACAAACATACTTTTTCTCCAAGTATCAGAAATCTTATTTGTTTGAAGAATCTTATTAAAAAGATTGGTCAACCATTTTATTGTCACATCTCTCAGGCCTCTCCACACTTCAATAGGGACGTCATCGGGTCCCAAAGCTTTATTATTCTTCATCCTCTTCAAAGTCTCCTTAACTTCATGTGTATTAATTCTGCGCACAAATCTTTCATTCTAATCATCATAAGCGTCCTCCAAGTCCACCTCACTTTTATCGTCATCCCCATTAAAAAGTTTGTTAAAGTAGTTTAGTCATATTTCATTTACATCTCTATCTCTTATCAAAAGTTTTTTATTTTCATCCTTGATGCATCTAACTTGGATGAAATCTTTACTCTTCTTATCCCTCATTTTTGTAAGTTTGTATATACCTTTTTCATCATCCTTGCTCCCAAGATTTTTATACAAATCGTCAAAAACCTTGTCTCAAGCTTCCTGACTGTTTTCTTTGCATTTTTCGTCACTACTCTAAACTTTTGCAAGTTTTCATCATTGAGATTTTTATGCAACGATCTAAAGCATTCATTTTTCTGTTTAATTGCCTTTTGCACCTCTCTATTCCACCATTATATTCCCTTTGTAATAATTTTGTTTCCTTTGCTTTCTCCCAGCACCCTCCTTCCCACATTTTGGATACACCTAACCATCTTATTACATATTCATTTGCTTTTATTTGTTTTTCCTCCTTTAGCTTCCATCATCTTATCCTTGGATTTTGAGTCCTTGTTCTTATATTAAGTACTTTATTGAACCGAACCTCTAAAACTACCAACTTATGTTGCGTAGCGACACATTCTTCAAGGTAGACCTTGAACTTGATACAAGAATTTTTATCTTCTCTTCGAGCCATAAAAAAATCAATTTGACTACGATTTTGGTCACTATGATAAGTGATAAGATTAGACTCTTTTTTTTGGTAAAATGTGTTACTAGCATCAAGTCATAGGCTAGTGCAACGTTCAAGATATCTTCTCCCGTCTCATTTCTCGTCCCATAGCCAAAACCTTCATGAATTCTATCAAAACCTTCAGTGTTTTTACCAACATGACCATTTAGATATCCTCTTAGGAAAGTCTTCTCCTTTTGTGGTATCTATCTCAAAACTTCCTCCAAATCTTCCCAAAATTGATTCTTTTCATTTGATTGTAGTCCAACTTAGGGTGCATACACACTAAGGATATTTAAAATTAAATCACCCACTACAAGCTTAATCATCATAATTTTGTCACCTTTTCTTTTGACGTCAACGACTTTATCTCTGAAACTTCTATCGATCATAATTTCAACCTCATTTCGACTTTTGGTTATACACGTATACCACAACTTGAAACCAGTGTCATCCACTTCCTTGATCTTTTCTCCAACCCACTTAGTTTATTGCAAGCAAATAACATCCACTTTCCTCCTGGCAAAAACATCTGCTAACTCCCTTAGTTTACCAATTAATATTCCTATATTCCAACTTCCTAATTGCATCCTTAACCCTTGGACGATGTTTGCCCACCACGCTCACCCATCTGCGTGTTGGGACCCTTGCCTACTTGTCACCAAATCCGAGTGAAGACCTAGCGCCTTGCCTTGTGGCAAGGACCATAGCTCACTTATCACTACATCTCGGGATCGATATAGCACCTTGTCTTGTGGCAAAGGCCCTAGCCCATTTTTCGCTACATTTGGGGCTCGATATAGCGCGTCGCTATGAAGGGTACACCCCAACGAAATATCATAAAGGTTCATCTCATAAAAATAGCTATTTTTTTTGTTACAGTCGATTCGCAACACCTAACACCAACCCTCCTCCTTTATCCTAGCTTGGAACAGACCATGCATGCAAGCACACATAGGCGGAGTTGTTCCTTTTAGTGAGTAATGTCTAGAAATCCCATTGTCATTGCAAAATTGCTTGAATGTGCCATCACAAAACTCCAACCCAATATGAGTCCTTAGCTTTTTTATTTTCCTATTGTTGAGTCTCCACAAGAACTTTCCACTCTTTAAATTTCCCAAAAGCATCATTCTTGTTTTTCAGAATATACACCAAAACTTTCTTCAAAAAATCATCAATTAAAGACAAAAATAGCTCGCTCCACTGTGAGATAGCACCCTTGAAGGCCCCCAAAGATCACTGTGAACATAATCCAATGTGCCCTTGGAACGATGTTCATATGTCTCAAACTTCAGCCTTTTCACCTTTCCAAAGATGTAATTCTCACAAAACTCCAAGTTGGTAATTTTGTCTCCCCCGAGAAGATCTTGTTTACTAAGTTTTTGTAATCCTTTTTCACTGATATGAGCCATTCTCGTATGCCAAAGCTTAGATTTTGACAGTTGACTCAAATATGTTGTTGCGACTGCACTAGTAACAGCTTTGCTCACAATCCTCTCACCAAGCTTCCCTTCATCATCACCAATGAACCTTTGAAAACCTTGAGGACTCCACCTTTAGCCTTGTACCAGTAACCTTGTTCATTTCCCTTTGATTTCTTCTTTAATTCCTTTAAAACAAAGCTGATTGTACCTCTTCTAAAGTGAATGAATCCCAACCATATATTAATGTATCTAACAAGTTTTCAAACTCACTTGGTAATGATCGTAACAAAAGAATGCTTGGTCCTCTTCATCCACCTTGATGTCAATGTTCTCTAGATCAAGAATGATCTTATTGAAATCATCAATGTGATCTTCAAGAGTTTTTCTAGGCATCATCTTGAAAGTGTAGAGTTTATACTTCAAGAATAGACAATTAGCCAAGGACTTGGTCATGTGCAGGTTCTCCAATTTTAACTAGATGGTTACTGCACTTTTCTCCTTCGAAATCTCCCTCAAGACTCCATCACCAAGGCTCAAGATTAGAGCGATGTGATCCTTGCAAAGCATGTTCTTCTTCTACTTCTCTAAAAGCATAATGTGTAATCTTGCTTCCCCTTCCAAAGCCTCCGCAAGCTTTGGTGGACCAGGAATGCATGCATCTTTAGGCTTTGTTTGGGAGTTAGGAGGGGAAGGGAATGAAAGAGATTCAAGAGAAAGGGAGAAGAAGGAAATGGAGGAAAATGAGGAAAGTTCCTTCCTCCTTGTTTACAAGTTAAAAATATATTAAGAGAGGTAAATGGAGAGTTAATAAGATACTTTTACAATTTTGCCCTTGAATTGTGATTCAGTATTTTGTATTTTAGTGTTTTATTAACACTGGCTTAGGTAGGATAGTAATTTTATTAATACTGGCTGGGATAGGATAGTAATTTTATTATTTTTCCTTCTAAAAACCCCCAAATTGGGGAAACAACAATTTTTAGGCTTTGGAGGATTTTAGAGGAGTTTTAAAAATTTTCAAATCCTTTTCCTCAAAAATTAAAACTCTCAAACAAGGAGATGTCACCACATAAACCTTTTCCTTCCCTCCTTTCCCCTCTAAAATCTCTCTCCCAAACAAAGCCTTAATCTCCACAAACGGAAATCATTCTTGCCCATGAACTTTTCGACATCAAACTTTGCAGATCCTATCGTCCCCATCCTTCAAGAGACCAACCCAGAGTCGTTGAGAGCGGAAACTACCAGAAAACGAACACGAACGACCTAAGCTATTGATACCAATCTGTTATGAACAGATCTGCAACTATTTGATAAAAGTCACTCAAAACTAAAAGAACTAAAAAAATAGAAGATTGTGGAGAAATCTCTATTTTTTATTAACTCATTGTACCCTTTTATATGCACCAGTCATAGTTTGGTTACAACGTTTAAAAACTTATGCTAATGAAACACGTGTAAAAACTATTAGTCACGTATAACAACCAACATCAACAGCACCTTTAACCCAAATTTATTGGGGTCGGTGGTAGATGAACCAAATGATAAATCGAAAATAAAGCAAAAGAGAGAAACAGAGTTAAAATAAAAGAATGGTGAGAGGAGAAGAGAAAAGAAGAAGAAAAGAATTAAAACAGGGAACAACATTGTGACTAAAGTCTAAAGCTACTTATCCAATAATGGCAGTTAAACTATCAGTAAATATCAAGTTTAAACTTAAGAAGGAATTAAGTTCACATATTTTTAAAAAGATTGGATCCTTTTACACCAGTGTAAAACTTTATAATTTTACACCATTCAACAACTTTTTACTGGATAAATATTTTACAAAATCTACCGTTAGATTGAAAGCTTATATCATGTAGATCACATGTCTCAAATTTCACAAAAATCCGAAATCATTTGGAATGTAATCAAAATAGTCTAATTTTTACATATTTTAGAAGTACATATACCGTTAATTTATATATATATATCAATTAGGTTTCAAATGATTTCGGATTTTTGTGAAATTTGAGACATGTGATCTACGTGGTATAAGCTTTCAATCTAACGGTGGATTTTATAAAATACTTATCCAGTAAAAAGTTATTGAATGGTGTAAAACTATAAAGTTTTACACCGGTATAAAAGGATCCCATCTCATTTTTAAAAGTTGAAGGATTAAATTAAAACATATAAGGAACAAAATCAAGTTTGACGGTAAATATAAGAACTAAAAATACATTTTATTCCAATGAGTTAATCTGAGTTGTATACAAAGAAAGCTCCTTACTTCTCTTGCTCCCAGAGGTAGCCATACATCTGGGACTTCCTTGATGCAACTTCAGGAATTTTCTGGTGTAAAAATTTCATAGCACCCCAGAGTGGAGGAGCCCTTGACAAAGAAATAGAGAATTTGTCAAGATAAAGGAATATCACAAAAGAACCATCTCAGACAAGAGTCAAAGATCAAAACCAACCTTGTCACTGGAGGTGCAACACAAAAGCTTAAGCAGGCCTTCTTGCTTTCAGCCAGAAGCTCTTCTGCAGCAAGAAAACAAGACACAGCACCAATGTGGCTGCTTGGTTCACTACCCTTGTCAAGGATCAAACCATGGTAATAGTAGGCTGCAGCCTGACAAAATTGTAACTAGGAATAAGGTATGGATCATATATATTATCATTCCTTCCCATGTTTTTTGTTGTTTTAGCCTTTTTTTTAAAATCAAAATAATAGATTTTTTAAAATTTCAATGTTTAATTATTATTTTTTCTTTCAAATATATCCTTATGTAATATCCCCTGCTAGTGCTTTAGACATCAAGCATTAAGACATTAAATAAAGATATTTTAGTCCAAATATAATAATATTATATTTTCATTGAATATTTCTTAATCTATGCACATTAAACTTAAATATCTAAATATAACGGAGGTAGTATGAGTTTTGATATGCTGCCATCGTATAAGTGTCTAACTAATTAGAAATCATTTTAAGATAGTAACTTTTTAAACAATTGTTACAAAAGTCAATAGTTTTTAATCACATGCCAATTCATGAGTAGATTACATTGTAAAAAATATTTACACTGAATGTATTCTAAGTTCCAACTAAATTCATAAATTATTGGATGTCAAATATTTATCTTTTGGTGGGGTGTGAAGTATTTAATCAATGTTGATAGCATTACTATTACTAACCTTGGCTTCAAGGAACTTCCATTTGATAAATCGAATATGCTTCCTTCCATGCCCTTGGTTGATGTCGCATCCTGACAAGCAGTGATAAGCCTGCTCAACAAAGTGAAACATTTTTGTTTGAGAAACAACAATCAGCAATAGAAAATACAAAACTGGTGTTAAAAGGAAATATTGGACTATGGTAAAAAAAAAACTCTGAAACTAGTTCATGAAGCAAAGCAGATTGCAGTTATAGAGTTAGTGATTTAAAACATTAATGATGAGTAGAGGTTCAAAAGATTGAATAAGAACCTGACTAAAGTAAATCAGCTGTTCACATGCCAACCTCCTCTTCACAGACAAAGTTGCCTTCTGACTTTCCACCGCAAGACCAAGTTGAATCTCAGTTCCCTAAATTATCATCAAGATGAACTATTATACCCAATCTGAAGGGGACTTGTTTTACAAGCTATATTGGCTACTGGTCAATAGAATCAAAGATGAAGAAATGAGGCTTTGTGCCTGGTTAAAGCATATCAAAAGAAGAGCAAATAAAATGAAAACCATATACACAATCCAACAATTAGAACTAACAAAATCTGTAATGTATGATATTTGATATAACTCAGGGATGAACATTCTACAATTACAATAAAATAGACAAGGAAGGTGTGTGTAGGCTTATGATATAAATTCTTTTTAGCTTATCACAGGCTTCTTGGTGAATCTTATCTAAATAAGCTAAAAAGAGTTTTAGGACGGTCATAATCCACTTTTATGGGTAATTAAAATAAGCTTATTCAGTTAAGAAATAGCAAATGAAAATAAGCTAGAAACAACTAAAATACGTCTTGTACCAAACAAGATTATTTTGGTCAAATCAACTTATAAGTTTCTAGTGACTTGCCAAACACATCCTATGATAAGCTCTTAACGAATTAGTGTTTAATTAAGTTGTTTACTTAAATTGTACCCAATAAGAATTAAATACTTAAATTGTTCAATATAAGAATCAACAAGTACCTGGCCTAGTGTTTGAATAGCAATAGCCTCCAATACACCTTCATGTAAGTCGTGGGGAAAAGTTTTCCTGGATGTTGTTTGAATGTAGTTTATTAAAGGATGATCAATGCAGGTCCAAAACTAGTTTCACAAACTAAAAATCTATTGAGAAACATACTTTGTTTCAGCAGGTATCCGAGTAAGAACATCCCTTACACAGAACTCCAGGTATCCTGATGCCTTGAGTAACAAATCAATTGCTTCCCTCTTGCTATCTGACAATACAAACATGCATTGATTAATGATTGTTCGACGTGTGGATCGTTTAATAGGATCTTACTTCATGCTTCACTAGTACAGAATCTAAAGGCTAAAGCTTGTGGATTGGCACAAAACCTGAAGATACAACCCTGAATCCAGACCCTGAGGGATCCTTTGGAATCATCAGTGAGTCAGCGTCAGAGAGTGTCAGCATAGCCATAAGGTGAACTGAAGATAGCACCTCAAACCAGGTATTTGATATACTGCTATCCTGCCAATTGGATTTTACCATGTTAAAAAACTAAACTCAATTTAAGAAAGAAAAAAAAAAAACAATAATAGTGAATGAGTTTGCTTATGGCCATACTTGTCTCCCATCTTCTAAATTTTTCCACTTGAAATCTATTAGTCCTTCAAGACCATACTCTGTTAATAAATGAAAATCACTCACAAGTCACAACCCATTTGAGAAATGAAGAGAAAATACTCATTCTATAAAAGTTTGAAGGGGGGGTGGGGGATTATGTGTCAATTTGGGAAACCTTTCTTTGTAAGTCCAATCAGAACAGACAAATATTCATTCAAAGCTCGCCGCAATTCAGCTATAGCTGACCCACCTGCACAAAATATTATAATTTCAGATCAGCATAACATTTTCACACTTTACTGTTCACTCTATAAGAAATTTGGTGTTTCTTTATGAATGTTAGTAGTTGAAGAAGTGGACTTATTGAAAGAGATGCATAATATAAGTTCAAAATTTGGACCACTTGTTGTCCTATGTGGTGAAAACGCTCAGGTATAATAATATAACCTAGTGTTCGTGCTTCAAATCTTCTATATATTTCAAGCAGGCAAAACAAATAAACAAAATAAATATAACAACACATATCAAGTGAAAAACAAAAGGCACACCAGTATCCTCTGCAATCAACACTATATGATTCCTTAGTGAAGTCAATTTATCAGCAAGATCCCTTGGAATTACACCCTTAACCACCCTTTGGAGATCAGATTGAACCGGAATTCTTGTTGATGGAACAAAGACCACCACTTCAGGGAACCTTGATTTTTTCTTCCTATACACAGAGTAAGTGCACCCCATCCTTTCAAGCAAAGCATCCTACACAAACCAACCATTCGTTTTCACAACTTAAGTCCATGACACTTGCAAGCAGTGATAATATGAAGGCACTGACTCACTCGCTGAGCATTAATGATGATATGGACTTGAGAGGTAATAATGAATGGGAGAAAGGATGGGACTTCACATGAGCATAGTTGGCAAATTTTTTTGACAGCATAAAAGTGATGGAATTCAACTCAAATAAAGTGAGTTGGGAATGAAAAAACCCTCATCTGAACACAGTTTTCATCATGACCATTAAGTGTATGTTTGGTTTGTAGTTGAAAATGTTGCGGCACGTGTTTCAATGCAAATCCAATAGATGAAAATAAGATCAATGCAAATCCAATAGATGAAAATAAGATCATTGCAAAAGCAAGAGTCTTAATCCCGTTGGCAAAATTACTTTTGTCTCAAACATAATTTTGTAATGTATTCTCAAATATGTTGTAAATGGTTGGCCAAATAGAAGGTTAATAAAAAAAAGAAATAAAAAAAAAAAAAAGAACAGTTGCAGCATCTACATGTGTGGGGCAGAAAAGACAGTTAATACTGGTGGATTCAATTCAAATATGCTTTATTCAAGAATATTAAAATTAAAATACCCAAATCATGGGAGGAGAAAAGAAAACACACACACAATGATACAAGATGAGGAATGAAGGAAGAAGAGAATACATTGGTTATTAATAAAAGAGAACTTACTGGATACAGAGAGGAGAGAAGCAGGGAAGATTCTTGGAGAGGCAGAAGAACATGTTAATATGGTATCTGAGTGAATTGGAAGCTCAAGAACCGAGACATATCTCACATGGCCATGGCGTAGAATTCTCTGCTTCTTTCAAAGAACCACGTTCACTTGTATATTTTTTTTTGCTTCAGTAAACGCTTAACTAGTTGGACGTGTACTGGACTAAAGATTACTATTATTATAGTCACATGCATGTATATTTTAGTGTAACAACATTAGCTATCGATGTTTCCATCAATAATTATACTTGACATTTTATAAAAGTACTATTTATTTTTTTAAAAATAAAAACAAAAGTTAAATCTCTATTTAAAATATCTACTTATAATCGTGTATTGATTGTCTGCGGCTATGCTGCTTCTCCGGCAGTGATTTTGACCGTTAGATTTAAATCTAATGAGTATTAAAAATGTTGGAAAATATTTTTCTATAATTTAAAATTTAAAGTAAATATTTTTTTCTCAATTAGTTTCTTTTAAGATAAAAACTATTTTCTATCTATTTATTTTTATCTTTTAGAAATTGTGTTTGACTAAGTCTTTAGTCTTTTTAATCCATTGAAGCTCTTTAAGATTTGTTATTATGTTTGTTACTAGTTTGTTAGTTGTGATACTTTGGCCACACATTTGATGGTTATATTTTTTGTTTATAATAGTTTTCTCTTAAGAAAAAATAAGAAGAAAAAAAACACATAGGCACACACTTACATCAAAATACCATTTGCCTATTTCTCATTTTTATAAAATTATATTATGTTACTATAACTATGTTTTGGAGCATAATGTTCTTTGGTTTGAAATCCTTTCGCTGTACTCGATTAGATAAAGGGTTGTCGTATATTGGGAGAGGAGTGCATGCATATTAATTTATTCTACCAATATAGTGGGCGCATTTTTTCTCTTTAAGGATAGCCCATAGCGCGCTTCAATCCATGCTCTTTCTAAACTCTTATTTGTTATTATATTTATTTTTTATATTAAGTATTGTTATAAAAATTGTTTGTGTATTGATTATATGTAAAATAATTTCACTGCTTGTTCGTAATTTTGGTTTCATAATTATTTTCTAACAATCTTAGAGAGAGAAAATTATCTTTTTTATTTGAGTTTCCAAGCAACGGAACTCACATATAAACAGTCTTGTTTTTAAAAAAAAAATGTTGCGGTTTTTTACATGGTGTGTATATTATTAATATGCCTAAAAGAGTTTCCATTGGATATATATATATATATATATATATATATTGAAATGTTTACTTGAGACTTATAATTTTTTTTGTTTGTGTTTTTCATATTGAGTTATAATTATTTGCTTATATTGACATATTTTGTATGCTTGACTAAAGTAATGTTACAGTATGATATGTTACTGCTAGTATTCTTTTCTTGTAGTATATATGCAGTATCAAAGTTCTTCTTTATCACTCAATTTCAATCATCAATAGGGTGTTACAGTATTCCATGAATATTTTTTTTAACACTTCAAAATAATATAATTAAAAATAAAATAAAATTGTATGGTTATAATTGCTTGATTTTGATCAAAGACTTGTAAATGTGAGGCATATATGTATTTAAGTTGGTAGTTTGTGTACCAGGACTTAAATTAATAAATCCTTCATGCCATAATATCATTATTTATCATAATGTAATCTTTTGTGTATTGTGTTTCATAATCATATATTCATATATATGTTTTTGATTGTGATATTGCTTTAAGTTGATTTAAAGTTTGATAGATTTTAATTGGTTGAAAAATATCCCTCAATTTTAATCCATGGTGCTATGATTTAGTTTTTCGAGTTTTAGCGCTAAGTATTGAGTTTATATTGCTTGGCAATAAAAACTACCAAATTACAATAAAACTGAGTTGTTAAGCTTTGTATGACGTGAACTGTTCTTATTTGGTTAATCATGTTAATAAATTATGGCTTTGAGTTATTAAGTTAAAATATTGTCTATTATTTTTTTTTATTATTATGGTTATGGCTTGATCTCGTGAAATTGCTCACACTTTTATGGGCTATCATCATTTGTATAGATGTCTTAGCCATGCCTAATTTTGTTAGTGATTGTTATTAGTGTGAAATGATGCACTAATTTAGTCTAAACTTGTTATTACTTTTTATCCATCTTATTATGTTTGAATTTATAGTTTGGGAAAGATGAGTTCATCTTAGTCTTGCGTTCATGAATTGAAGTGTATATGAATATCTTAAAATCTTTGACTATTTTTATTGACTGATTAATGATAAGGAAATGGAGGCAAGGATCGTCCATTGACTAGTCTTCAGTTTAATGCATGTTATGATGATATCAAGATTGTGAAATGAGGCCTTCTCCATTTGGTTTGATGTTTAATTTTTTGTTTTTTCAATTGATTTGACATTTTTTAATTTAATATGTTAAATGATACTCTTTATTTCTGGAACTTGAATTATAATATTTCAATCATGTGAACTTACAAATTGATGTGCTCACCAATTCATAAATTATGCTATGTTCATAAAGTTAAATTGAGTATAGAATTAAAGGTGATGACTTTCTTGATATATAAATTTTATTATGCTTTTTGAACATATTATTATAGTTCTTATATACTTATCAATGAGTATAAGCTTGTGCTCCCCAACTATGCTTTCTTTAAATTATTTATCCATGTTAATAGCATGGTTGTATTGGTTGTTTTATGTTGCAGTATGCATATTGAATTATTCATATGCAATCTATTGGAATTCCTAAATAAGTAGCTTATGTTGTTACATATCAATGTATCATGGTAGTTATAATATTCTCAATGGCATGGGCACAAGGTTGTGCTATGCATGTATGGACAAAGTTCCTATGGCAGGGTGTAGTATAAACTGTGACAATTGTAAGGTTGAGGTATACATATTTAGTTTAATGAATAAGTCATTTTCTAAAGACCTCTTAATGAACCCAATGACAATTGATTGTGGAGATGGTAGTTATAGATCACTTTTTGAGGGTTCACCTAGTAAGTATGATGGTGGGGCCGCCATTGCGAGATATGGACTATTATCTAAGTGACACTCACGAATCAAGATACATGTGCAAGACCAAATAATGCACAACCACTAATTAGAACTCAAATGAACATCTACATTGTATTGTGTTGTGTTCTAAAGGCTGGTTAAAAGAGATGTAGTTCAAGACAATCAAGTCAATACATTTTCCTCATGTGAAAGTTCATATGCTCTATTTATAAGGCTCAAACCCAAAAGGTTCCTTGTATTGGAAAAGCAATGTATTATACTCCATTAAAAATGTTTTTATTATATTATTTTATTACTTTTTTATTTTAAATTAGTGGGGGATTGTTGGAAAATATTTCCTATAATTTAAAATTTAAAGTAAATGTATTTTCTTTTTCTCAATCAGGATTTTTAAAGATAAAAACTATTTTTTATCTATTTATTCCTATCTTTTAGAAATTGTGTTTGAATAAGACTTTAAGATTTTTTATGTTTGTTACTAATTTGTTAGTTGTGATACTTGTGCCACACATTTGGTGGTTATTTTTTTTGCATATCTTATGAAAAAATAAGGAAAGAAAACCGCATAGGCAAAAACCTACATCAAAAAACCATTTGTCTATTTCTCCTTTTTATAAAATTATATTATATTACTACAATTATGTGTTTTGGACCATGGTGTTCTTTGGTTCGGGATCCTTTCTTTGCACTCGATTGGATTAACAGATTATCGTATCTTAGGAGAATAGCGCATGTATATTAATTTATTCTTTTAGTGTAATAGGAGTTTTTTTCTCTAAGGATAGTGCATAGCGTGCTTCAATCCATATTTTTTCTAAACTCTCCTTTGTTTTTATATTTATTTTTGTATTAAGTATTATTATAAAAATTATTTGTATATTGATTATATGTGAAATAATTCTATTGCTATATTTGTAATTTTTATTTTTTAATTATCTTTTTAACAAAAATAGGTATATAATATATATTTGTATGTTTAATTATGAAAGGCTAATACGCTTCTGAAGGGGCGGGAGGGGGTGTAGGATTGTAGAGAATATAAGTCACTTATAAATAGTGACAAATCCAATAAATTTACATTGTTGTAACAATATTTATATAAATAAATTTGTAGGGAACAAACTTATTTTATAGATTTAAATTTTCGATTGCATTTCATACTATGAAACTAATTTACAATTACACATGTATTTACATTAAAAAAAAATTAAAACTTTGTGGGAATAATTCCTCCCATTGTCTCATAAGGCTTTGTTTGGAAGTTAGGAGGGAAAACTAAGGAAAGAGATTCAAGGGGAAGGGAGAGGAAGGAAAAGAAGGAAAATGAGAGAATTTTCTTCCTTATTGTATGGGAGTTAAAAAATATAGTAAAAGATGTAAATGGAGAGTTAATAAGATACTTTTACAATTTTTCCCTTAAATTGTGATTCAGTGCTTTATATTTTTGTATTCTATTAACACTGACTTGGGTAGGATAGTAATTTTATTAACATTGATTGGACTAAGATAGTAATTTTATTACTTTTCCTTCTAAAAATCTCCAAATTGGGGGAACAACAATTTTTAGGCGGATTTTAGAGGAGTTTTAAAAATCTTCAAATCATTTTCCTCCTCAAAAATTAAAACTTCCAAACAAGAAGATATCACCACAAAAACCTTTCCTTTTTCTTCCTTTTCTTCTAAATTCTCTCTCCCAAAGAGTAAGCGATTCCGTCTTTGCGTGTAAATTTAGGTGGTATCAAGACTGTTACATAAATGAGATTCCGTCTTTTGTGATTAATTACTTTTTTTCTGCCAAGTTTGTTTATCATCTTGTTCTGGAAAAATGTTAGTATTTGATCTAGTGCATAATCTGAAGGGACTAGAGTTTGTTCTTCATATGTGCGATTGAAGAATTTTTTTTAAGAAAAAAAAAATATAGTAAATAAAGTGACGATTTGAACCGCCATTGTTTCTTAATTTGTTCTTTTAAATTACATTTATTTTATTCTATTTTTAATTTTAAAATAATAATAACAAATATAGTGATGCTTAAAAGTCACCTCGATTTGGAATTGAAAAACACAACCTTACCACGTCAATCTTAAAATTGGACAAAAAGATGTAATTGAAATGTTGTAATTTTAAAAATAAAAGAACCTAATTTATAATAATAAAAAAATTAAAAATCTAATTAAACATTTTAAATAAATTAAGGAATGAAATTGAGATCCTAATTATACAGTGGAAAAAATATTTATCTCATGAATATGATTGATTTAGATGGATCAGATCAGATCTCGTGATTGAGGTCCTAATTACACGCTCGAAATTATATTGCAAGATCAGTACTATGTTAGAATTGGAAATTGGAAAGTATTGGGACATGGATTAAGATTTAAGGATGAAGGAAGTAGTGGGTCCCAGCATGACACAGTCTGTGAATGCTCGCACGTGCAAACAGGATGTCATCAGCTTAGTATTAGATTTTCACAATCTAACGATTTATTGAATGGTTGTGTTGGCTGTAGCTTGGAAAATAAATATTTATAAAAGAAATTAACATGATTAGAGTTGATATTTATACCTCTACAAAAAAAATTGATATTTATAAATTTAACATCTAAATGTAAAAAATTAGTATTTAAAAAATTTCATAAAAAATTGAAAATAATTCATAGTTTTAAATTTAAAATTTTTAAAATGAATATTAAATAGTAATGCAATCATATATCACAACAACAAAAAATAATAATAATAGAGCCATTCTAAGGAAGAAAATTATATTATATATATATATATATATATATATATATATATATATATATATCAGGCCAATTAAGGAGGGATCTTATCCCAATCTGAAAAATATGACGGGTTTAATGACTTTACACTACTAATCTCAATATAATGTCTTCTGAAGATTAACTAATAATTAGACTGAATCGATTAAATATATGTTTCATTTCACGTTGAATTATATTTGGTCTCACTTAATCGACTGAGTTGGAAGAGAAATAAGAGCATACTAAAAATGTATACACATTACACAAAATCACATTTACACACCCACCATTGATATTTTGCAACTTAACCAATTAAATTGAATTGAGAGGACTAATCATTTTGACATTATTCCATTGAAAAGATAATAAATATTCTTCACGATTTTATTTTATTTTTTGTTGAGGACGCTAATAGTGTGACTATGATACACACTGTTAGCTCCGGTCCTATATGTATATAAAAATGGTTAGATTAGTTTATTTGTTATATATTTTAATTTTATTTCAAGATTATTCATTTTATTAATGGTTTAAGAGGTGATAATTTTTAAAAGATAATTTTTTCAATGAGTATATATTCTTTTGTTTACAGCTCAACAAATACATCCATTTATATGGAAAAATGAGTATAATTATTAGATCTTATATTTTTTATAATTGAAATGAGAAAAAATATTATCTTTTTGTTTTTTCCATATAAGATCGGAGATAGTATTTTTTTTTTCTCTATTCATTTAGTTTTAAGGATAAATTGTGACCTCGAATAAAGTCTTCTCAATTAGCGTAAAATCTACATTACAGCAAAAACCTTGAATCTCCAGCAAAATCTTCTTTGGTTTTACTATAGAGTATGTTGGTATTGATAAGCGGATTTGGAAGGATAGTCTACATTTATTTGTTAAATTAAAATTAAAATATCGCCAACAAGATCTTGTTCAATCAACTCTTGTTTATTACTGTATTTATTTATGAAGTGAAATGTTACACATGGACATCTAATTAATAGGAACGTAAAATTTATAAGTAATGCAAAGAAACAATAAATTATATTTGAATTTGTGTAACAAAATTTTGACGTAGAATCCTTTTTTTATAATGAAAAGGTTAGATTTTTTTATGAATAATGAAAAGTTTAGACGAGTATCTCAATAACTTATTAGAGACGAGACAACCTTAAGACTCAAATAAAATTTATAAAAGTATTTATAAATTATTCACCAATAAGAATTTTTCATCGATAATAAAAATCAAACTCACATCCTAATTGAATTTGAATTATTTTTTACCAACTTTGATGTGTAATCCTTATACTGCAATGGGAAAACATAATTAAAATCTTAATTAAATATTTTATATATGCTGAATCAACTTGTGTTAATAAATAAAAATTCACCTTTTTTTATTCAAAAAAAATCACATGGATTATAAGGTGTGTGATTTTCGTAAATATATTGTCAATATTATTCTTATATGAACTTTTCATCTTCTTATTGTCACATATTGTAAAAAAAAAGCCTTTTACTAACAAATTATATTCAGGTAGATGAAGTATATGGATTATCAATATAAAAAAATGTTTAAATGTAATTTTTATCTTCCTATATTTTATAATCTGCAATTTTGGTCCCTCTATTTTAAAATAGAAATATTTGGTTCCTCTATTTTAAAAAATTGATATTTTAGTTTCCTATTTTAAAATAAAAAACATTTGATCCTCTTAATTTTTAAATTTACAATTTTAGTCAAATTCTCAAATTTGTCTATTTTTATTTCTTTTATTTTGATCCAGTTGAATCCTAAACCTAACATATTTCCTTAAGGTATCATCAAAAAATAATTTAATTAGTTATAATGCAAAAAATAAAAGAAATAAAACATAGATAAAGTTGAAGATTTGACCAAAGGTGTTGATTTTTTTAAAATACAGCCAATCAAATTTGTGAATTTTTTAAAATAGGACCAAATGTCTCTATTGTGAAATATGGGAACTTAAATTTTGGATTTTTTAAACAAAGAGACCAAATGTCTTTATTTTAAAATGGAAGAACTAAAATTATGGATTTGAGTAAAATAGGGGGACCAAAATTGGATTTAAGTCTATAGAAAAGTATATTTTTTTAATTGAAATTTTTAAAATCATCATGATTAAATTCAACCATTTTATTATGTATAATGGGTTATAATTGAATTACTTATTTTGTCACAAAATTAGTGTTGTATGTAAAACAATGGTCTCAAAATAAGTGTCATGTTCGCTTTTAATGTAATATTATTTATTTTTCTATTAATATACTTAATAAATGATACTTTAGCTTTACAATGTTATATTAATAAACAAATGTTAACTAGTGTTTTTAAGGTATTGGTTAAAGAAAAATATTTTTTATTGGAATGTGTAAAATTGTATTATCTATGAATTTTTTATATACTTTCCTATAATTTTTATAATAAATAATTTTTTATTTCTTGATTAATATTCTAAAAATAGTGATTAATAAGACTCATATTAATAATAAAATTAATTTCATAAAATTATAATAACTGTTTTTCGTTTTTTATTAGTTTTTTATCTACATAAAACAATCTAGGATCACATTTAATTTTACATTGTTTTGATGACTAATTAAATTTAATTGTAAAAATGTTTTACGCTAGAGCCTAGGGGTAAGGATATGTATTATTAATTTTTATAACTTTTTGAACAGTCAAAAACAACATCTTTAGTGGTAGATCTTAAATTAGGATCTTAGACTACTTTTTGGTAGACCCCATAGTGTCAAATAGGATTAAAGATCTCTCAAAATCTCTTCAATTTTTTTAATGGTAGATCTCATTTTGAGATATTAAGAAGAGAGAAAAAGGAAAAAAAAATATTTTTTGAATAATGTACATATCTTAAGAGATCTTCTACAAGAATTCATCTTCCATGTTGGAGATCTCTTCAACTCCTTTATTGGGAGATGTAGTGAAAATCAGATCTTGAATTCAAGATCCTTGCTCAAAATCTTACACTAAAGATATAGACCCATATTGAAATGTCGTAATGAGTCACAATCTATTCTTTAAATAGCAATGACTTTAAAGTAATTTCCACGAGCAACCTTTCCCGAGGGTTGAGATTTGAACAAAAAGTGTTTACTTGGAAGGTCAAACGAGAGAAAATTCATGAACGCCATTGTTGGAACTTGTTCAAAAATACCAGATCTCGGAAGGTCAAAATAGAATAATGTTGTAGGGCATCTCTAACATGAGATATTGCATTTTGAGATCTTAATAATTTTTTGATAAATTTTTGTATTATCATATTTTTTTAAAAAAATTTAAATTTTTTACTTCAATAATATATCTAATTTTGAGATTTTAAATCATTATTTTAGTCTCATAAGGGACCCATCTTATAATATTTATTTATAATTTATTTTAAAATAATTAAAAATAATTAATTATATATTTTGTAATTTAAAAAATAATAATTCCAAAATACAAAATTTATTAATAATTAAAGTATATTTATTTATCAATATAATTTAAACTTACAATAATACATAAAATTGATCGAAAAAAATACAAACATCGACATTGAACAACAAAAATTAAATTTCATCATTATTGTAACTAAAACATTTCCAAATATGTTTCACCAAGTCAACTTGAAGTTGTTCATGAACTCTTCTTGTATGCATATAATGTCTTGTTTGCATGTATGCAACAAAGTCGGAATGAACACCATGAAATACATCAACGTTTGAAATCTCTTCGTCAATATGATCGTAATCAACATCAATGTTACCATTGTACGTATCTCGTTCGTCTTCAACAATTATGTTATGTAATATAATGCATGTCAAAATTATGTTCTTCATGGTACCCATTTGTCAATTAAGCAATGGACCACATATAATTGTAAAACGAGATTTGAGCACACCAAATACTTTCTCCACATCCTTTCTTGTCGCTTCTTGACATTTTGCAAATAAATTTTTTTTCTCTCCCTGTGGCATTGTGATAGAGGACTATCCAAAGAACATAAGGACCTAGAAGCACTTCATGAGTTGAAGGGTCCAATGATAAGGTCCAAAGCTAAGCTTCTACAAGAAGAGATGGCCAAGAGAATTAAGGATGGACTACTCATCAAAGGCAAGGAAGGAGGAAGCCACTAGGAGCTAAATTGGAACACTTTGAAGATTGGCTAAACAGCTCGCTTAGCGACATCAGTTCGTTAAGCACAATTCCATCTAGAAGAGAAAATTTGCTTAGCAACACCAACTCGCTAAGCACAATTCTAGTCATATGAGAAATTGCGCTTGGGCGAATGTCTCTCTTAACGAAAACCTTTTGCAAGAATTTTCTTAAACTTTTGTTTACTTATGTAAGGGGTTTCATGCATGTTATAAGAAGGCCAAAAAATGTGCGTTTGAGAGGGATTAATGGCTTAGTTACCTCCTTAAGTTTAGCTCTATAAATACTCATAAACTCCTAATTTTGAGGGGACAAATTGGGAATGAATTAAGCTTTTCTTTAGCTTGAAAGCATAGTCTCTTCTTGGTTCTTGACTGAAACCAAATCAATTCTTATCAAGGAAGTTATTCCTTTGTGGAAAATCCTCCTCGGCTTATCGTTCCTCTAAGGATCGTGGCGTCGTTTTTCCCCATCTCTTTCATCTTCTCCATTTTTTGTTTTTGAGTTCTAAGAAAACCAACCATCAATGGAGTCTTGGAATTTTGCATCCGAAACGGTCTGATCCAAGCGTGTATGTCTTGGATTTGATCATGTGGAATTTAGAGCTTGAATACAGAGAGTAATTCGAAAAAATTTCCATCAATTAGGTGCAATTTTCATTTTTTTCCAAAAAAATGAGAAAATGAATTTCCTTTGATTCTTTCTTGTATGTGTTTAATTGTGTGTTTCTTGTTTGTGTTTGAGTTTATCTTGCATATGCCTTCAATTCTCCTATCTTTTTGTTGAATTCAAAGTTGATTTGATCATGATTTGAGTGTGGGTTGTTCTTCATGAAACTCATAAGCACTACGGGAAATTCTTTGAATTTGATCCATAAAAATTCTGTTTGGAGAGCATTGGGGTATTTTTGCAAATATAAAAAGTTTCTAGTTCTAAAAGAGAAAAATATGAAGGACCTAAGTGTATATTTTGCAAATATATTTTGGGTCAAAATGAAAATATAAAAATATGAGGACCTAAGTATAAAAAAATTACAATCAAAATTTAGCAATCATCTCTCTTAGCCCTCAAAATGAATTTTGCTTTCTAGTACTTTTTTTGTGCATTATTACAATGGTTTATACTTAGCCAATTTTTTCTAACAACATTGGAGGAGAAATCTTGCAATTTTTTATATCTTCCTATTTATCTTTCTTTAACATTCCTTTTTAGTTGTACTTTCTTTTTGAGTTTTTACTGCTTGTCTTTTAAACTTTCAAGATTTTGTCTTAGAGTTTTCTTTCTTCCTTGACCTCTTAAGTTGAGTTTGGATTTGTTTCATTTTTCACTTTGGATACTCCTTGAATTGAAATATTTGGTTGACCTCAAGGGCTAAAGAAGAGTTAGAGAGTGGAAAAAGACAAGAGTGAACATTATAGCAAAAGTTTTACAAGTGTGAAACACAAGTGTTGAAGAGTGTAAACACTTAGTGAGTGGTAAGGTCCAATATTTTTTATTTTTTTTAATAACCTTTTCTTTTAGAAATGATTTTCGAAAGTGATAGTGACCCACCTTCCCCTAAATCCACTAAGCTAATGGCTTCATTAGCTAAGCAAATGGATAAGTTGCAAAGAATGTTAAGAGGGGGATGGGAGAGAGATTTGATGAGATAAAAAGAATCACTCAAGAGTTGAGTGGGAGAATGGAAGACATAGAAAGGATGAAGCATCATCTGTCACCTCATTCTTCTCAAGGGAGTGATGATGGGTATGAAGAAGGTAGAAGGCATAGGCATATGAGGAATAGGGATGGAATGGATGATGTCAAGGTCAAAATTCCCAAGTTCCTAGATACTTATGATCCAGAGGCTTACCTTGATTGGGAGATGAAAGTGGACCAAATTTTCAATTGCAACAATTTTAGTGAAGAAAAGAAAATAAAGTTGGCTAACTTAGAATTTGAGGGATATGTCTTGGTGTGGTGGAATCAAATCCAAGTGGATAGAGAAAGATTGAGAAGACATAGAGTGGACACTTGGGTGATAATGAAGAGAATCATGAGGGAGAGATTTGTCCAACCTCACTATGTAAGGGAAATGCATAACAAGTTACAAAGACTCTATCAAGGAAGTAAAAGTGTTGACTATTATTACAAGGAGATGGAGATTTCTTTGATAAGAGCAAACATTAAAGAGACTAATGAGGTTACAATGGTTATATTTTTGAATGGCTTAAATAGGGACATTCAAGATGTTGTAGAGCTTCAAAGCTACAACATCATGGATGAACTTATACATAGGGCCTGAAAGTGGAGCAACAATTGAAGAGGAAACAAACCTACAAGAAGACTTCATACGCTTATTCATCTTGGAAGGATAAAGAAACTTCCAAGAAGGGGGACTCTTCTTCACAACATCTTGAAAGGAAGCCTTCAATAGGTAATCTTACTTCTCCTACTCAACCCCTCAAAATAAATCTAGTTCCATTAAATGCTTTAGGTATTTGGGAAACTGTCATATTGCATTCCAATGTCCTAACAAAAGGACCATGATTATGTTGGAGAATGGAGATGTGGATAGTGAGTCATCTAAGACTTCTCATAGTTCCTCTAGTGAAAGGGAGGATGATGGTTTTCTTCCACCGGAAGAGGGGGATCTTTTGATGGTAAGAAGACTCATGGGAAGCTTGTGCAAAGATTGAGATGATACACAAAGAGAAAACATTTTTTATTCTAGATGTTTGGTGAATGGAAAGATTTGTTCTCTAATCATTGATGGAGGAAGTTGTACCAATGTTGCAAGCACTAGTTTAGTGAAGAAGCTTGGTTTAAAAATCACCTTTCACCTTAAGCCTTATAAGTTGCAATGGTTGAGTGACAATGGAGAGTTAGTTGTGGATAAGCAAGTGTTACTTACATTCTCCATTGGAATGTATGTTGATGAAGTGCTTTGAGATATGGTTCCCATAGAAGTCGGACATGTGTTGCTTGGAAGACCTTGGCAATATGATAGAGATGTTGTCCACAATGGGGTCACCAATCGATATGCTTTCTTACATAAAGGTAAAAAGGTAGTTTTCTCACCTTTGTCTACAAGTGAGGTGTGTGAGGATCAAATAAAAATGAGATTGAAAAGATAAAAAGAAAGGAAAGTCAAAGAAGGAAAAGTCCTTTGAGAGAGAAAAATTGAAAAGAAAAAGAAGGCAAAAAGAGTGACAAGAAAGAACAAAATAAAATAGAGAGAAAAAAGTGAAAAACAACTAGTGATAAAAGAGACTTTTTTCATCAAACCTAAGGAGGTAAAAAAAGTGATGCTAACTAGACAACTAATGTATTTACTCATTCCAAATTACATATGTTTGTCTTCTAGTGCCCTTGAGTTGCTTCAAGATTTTGATACACTCTTAAAGGATTTTGAGGATGTCTTTCCACAAGACATTCCCCATGGCTTGCCTCCTTTAAGAGGAATTGAACATCAAATGAATCTTGTTCTGGGAGCTTTACTTCCTAATACGGCTGCCTATAGGAGTAATCTAGAAGAGACAAAGGAAATCCAAAAACAAGTTGAAGGTTTGATTTAAAAACGATTGATGGAATAAAACTTGAGCCCATGTGCAGTGTCAGTTATCCTAGTCCCCAAGAAAGATGGCACGTGGAGGATGTGCATGGATTGTAGACCCATCAACAACATCACCGTGAAGTATACATCTTATCCCTAGACTTGATGATATGTTTGATAAACTTCATGGTTCTTGTGTTTTCTCCAAAATAGATTTGAAAAGTGGTTACCATCAAATTAGCATGAGAGAAGGTGATGAATGGAAAACCCTTTCAAAACTAAGTTTGGACTTTATGAGTGATTAGTCTTTCCTTTTGGCTTAACCAATGCACCAAGCACTTTCATGCGACTCATGAACCATGTTTTGAGGCACTTTATTGCCAAATTTGTGGTTTTTTACTTTGATGATATCTTGATTTATAGTTTAACAATGAATGACCACTTATCCCATGTTAGGAGTGTCTTGGAAGTGCTTAGACATGAAAAGTTGTTTGCTAAAATCACGGTAAATTGCTGATGATGAAAATTGTTGTTGAATCTAAAGTAACAAAAGAAAAGAAAAGGAGATTGAATAGTATTGATGAAGGTGAAGAAAGTGTTGAGGGGTGGAAGCAACCAACTTGCAGAGACAAAGGGGTTTTGGTTCAACTGGAAAAGAAGGTAGTGCAAGTAGTAGGAGTGTCAGCGTTCACGTAACTTTGAATCAAATGATGAAAAAAATGATAAACATTTAGTTGATGCTAAAGTTGCTGAATTTTTACACAAGTGTCATTTCATTCAATGCTATTATAAATATTTTTGTATAAGAGAATAATTTACTATGAAATATTTTTATACCTTTATATTATAATTATAATTAAATTATTCTACTATACATTGTGTTCCATTTTCTATGGTCACAATGGAGAGAGGATATTTTCACTTCTTATATTGAAATGGATGTATATATATTAGGTTTATTTTTGTTTTCCTATTTTTTTATATTTTTCAAATATTGTCTTGTAAATTTATTTGTTTTCAAATATTTATCACTTCTTATATTTCAAAAGTTTGTGAAGAGAAAATTAGAGTAACAAAATTAGTAAAAGTGAAAAAGTATGAGAGACCAAAAATATAATTAAATCTATATATTGATAATAATATAAGTTAAGTAATTGTTGAGAGTGGGTGCAAAAAAGAGGTGAGAGCATTGTCTTTGCTAGAACATCTACTCAAGAAGCAACTCATTTGGGTATAATTTTGAGGAAGTACGAGGAAGCGTTTGGTCAGAAGATAAACCTCCACAAATTCAAGTTGTTCTACAACCAAAATGTGCCTAGTCCCCGATAAATCAAGCTCCAAAGGATCCTTGGTCTTAAGGCAATGGAAATCTTGATGACATACTTGTGTCTTCCTGCCACTGTGGGGAGATCAAAATCTCAAGTATTCCAATTTGTGAGAGAACGAGTTTGGAAGAAACTCAAGGGATGGAATGAGAGATACTTGACACAAGTAGGCAAAGAAATCCTCATCAAAGTTGTTGTCCAAGCCATCCCATTGTATGTCATGGGTTGTTTCAAACTGAAGCCATGATAGCAAAAAACTTTTGTGGTAGAAGTACTAAAGAAAAGAAAATTCATTGGATCAATTGGGACAAGTTGCCAAAGCCCTCCAAGAGAAATAGAGGTATGGGATTCAGGTCAATATACTCTTCCAATTTTGCACTCTTAGCAAAGCAGTGGTGGTGAATCTTATCAAAGCTAGACTCCATCTTAGTTCAAATCCTGAAAGCAAAATATTTTCCCCATGTCAAACCCTACAAGCTCATTTGGATATTTACCAAGCTATATGTGGGCAAGTATTTTTAAGACCAGGGTCATAATGAAGGAGGGGACTTACTGGAAAGTAAGGAATGGGATGAACATCAATATTTGGTTAGATAAGTGGATCCCAAACACATATCATAATAAAGTCTCAAGCCAACCACAGAATGATGTAAAAGCTCTAATGACTGTCTTTGACTCATTGATCAGCAAAATCAAACCTGGAAGGAAGATACCATTCACAATCACTTCTTTGATCAAGATGTTCAAAATGTTCTTGTGATTCCATTGAGTGTGTTCGCTGATCAGGAGCAGCTAGTGTGGAAACTCTTAGAGAATGGATAATATACAAAAGACAAGCTATCAAGTAGCTCTGAGAAGCAGGCAAAATGCACTACTGCAAAAACAATATTTTAAGACGGTTATTTGACCCCTACAGAGACGGTTCTCGAACCGTCTTTGTAGCGAGCAACGTTGTAAGGTTAGACATACGAAGACGATTGTAAGACTGTCGTAGATTCTGTTTTATTTTATTTTTTATTTTTTACTTTACATACCTTCTAAGATGGCTATACGTTATAACCGTCTTAGTATGTAGCAATTCTAAGACAATTATAATGTATATATAACATCAAGCAGTTTGAAACAAAGAAATGAAGAGAAAAACAAAGATCCACATTCATGATCAAGCAGTTTGAATCACATACTGGTTTGTGAATAAAGAATCTAAAAACCCATATATAACATCAAATATTGTATTAGAAGGATCAAAGTCAATCGACACTTTAGTAATTATAAAGATTTGATATGAGGAACAATCATAAATAAGTAGCAATAGCAGAGATAAACTCAGTTGTTCAAATCTGCATCTCATATGCCAATGCACATTTCAGCCATATATCATGGTGGCTAGACCATAGAAGTTTTCTCCAAAGGATTTAATGTTTCTCATGCATCACAATTTGCATAATGATACAACAAAAATATATTGTAAATCCTATACAAAGTTGCAGAGAAAAAATGTTATCGTAAACTGCAATGGAAAAAATGTCCAGGCTTGACTTGCCTCATCTCATTAGTTCATAAATCAAGATTGAGACAACTGAAAAGTTCATTTACTGAAAAAGCCAAGCTAATAATTGATCATATGAACAAAGAGAAAGAATAGTATATATGTTATATGAAAAGACCAGAGAAAATTTTGTATTCTTTCAGGGACATATCTAATTTTGTTACTTGGTATTCAATA
The DNA here is from genome assembly GCA_007407185.1 of Glycine tomentella. NCBI lineage: Eukaryota > Viridiplantae > Streptophyta > Magnoliopsida > Fabales > Fabaceae > Glycine > Glycine tomentella. The sequence continues at coordinate 182,267 of PYAF01004486.1, forward strand.
TATAAAGAATCTATTTTTACAAAAATAAACCACTGATAGAAAAGCTAATAATCAGGAAAACAAGATAAATTAGAGCAAAAAAGGAAACAAATACCTTAACTATTCCATACTAATTAGGAAAGAAATATGTCCATGAGATGTCAATAACTCTGAATTGATGTGAACAATACTATATGATGTTTGTTAGAATACTATATGCTATCAGTTATCTCAAAATATATAACCAACCATAATTATGTTGATTAGCTTCTGGTTAGGCTACAAGTTAGATATTGATTACTAAAGTATATCGTACAAGGGAGAGGAACAAAGGCATGAGAGGAGTGTATGAATCTGTCCTGCATTCCCTAACATAAGGGACATGTGGCAGCAGGAAATTATGCAGAAATCATGAAAGGAAACATTAATATGAAGGGAATGGAGGGTACAACAGGCTGATGTTATCTACACCTCTTTTCACCAGTTTTCGTGTGGCTGATGCCACGGGACAGAGAAGGCACTCCTTCTCTAAGTGGTTTTTTACCTATTTGTTTTTAAGCTTTCTGCTATTTCCATGGTAATTAGAATTTGGTTCTCTTTTTTTTTTCCTACCATTTATACAGTAATATGATATCAGTACCTGTAACACTCATTTGAAACTTGTTTTACCTAGGGCTCATTTAAGCTTGAACTTGTTTATATAAAGTAGGTATACAAGTATAGTAACCAAACTAAAACTGATTGAGAGTCTGAGATTAAGCTTAAATTTTCACTCATCAAGACACAAGTTGAACCTTAGCAGCATATTCTATAAACAAGTTGAGCCCAAGCCTGCTACTTGACGGCTTCACCAACCCCAGAAAAATGCAAGCATTGCTAATACATATAGATACACTTTTGCTTTGTCTAGTTTATAAATGTTTCACTTTCCCCTCTAACTTTCAAATTGGCACTACTCTATCCATCAAAGTGATGCTCATAGGACAACTTTGACAGCATTTTCTTGTACCAATATTTACATTGAAAAAGTTAGCTGGATATGCTAATATACATTCTGCCTATAGGTACAAATGTTTCAAAAACTCCACCTACCTGGTGCAAGTCTGTCAAAACACTATCTTTGCTTCAAAAATAATTACATACAAAAACTTAACCATTTATGAAACTGGACCCAGAACAAAAAAGAATCAAAAGAATCCCAAACCTTACCCTTAAACCATTTGGGTCTCCAACTTTCCCACACCCTAATCTCAGTGATTAAGTGAATAAAAAAGCAAGTAAAAATTGAATAATTGGAGAGGTGCATCATAGATATATGACAAAGGCTAGGACAATAGTTGACTAACTGTTAATGTCAAAAATCTTGTGCTTCACAGCTCAAAGATTGACTATTGTATGTATGAGTGAGTCCCAACTCTTTCTTTCCAAAACACAAACACGTAGTGTGAGTGAGTCCCAACTCCTTCTTTCAAAACTACCCTACACAAAGAGAGACTGGGGAGCTTTGCGACCTACCTCTTGTATGACAAGATGGCAAGAAGATGTGTGACGCTGCTTGAGCTCGTGCGACAACGAATAATCCGAGGGTACCTTTTGAATATCACCAAAATGGAGTGAAGAAGGAGAACCACGATGTGCCTAACTGAGGGAGACCACACCACGATGGAGACATGGAGGGAACCACCGTCAGTGTTGAGGGAGGGTGCACAAGGTCAGCAATTAATTAGGTTGTGCGAAAATGAGAAGGAAAGCACGACTAAACATTTGAGGGAAATTATTCAAATCGAAGATGGTTTTGACAGAACCATCTTTGAATAGCGCCAATCAAAGACGATTCTAACGACGTCATTTTATAGCTTCTAACACGATTCTTCTATAACTGTCTTCGTTCCTTTCAACTTATTTATAAATTTGCCACCGCTTCACCAACTAAGTCAGTTTTTTGTCAACTGTCTTTGAATGTGCGTCTTAGAATGCTATTATTGTAGTAGTGTATCTACAAGTGTTGTCTCGGGGGGCTTCTAGAAGAATATTTAGGGATTCAATGTGGCCCCAAAATGTCGAAACTTTGTTTGGGGGATCTGCAAAGGGATTGAGAAAGTGAGGAAAAATTTACAAAGGAAAATGGAATTTGTGGACACAATCTGTCCGTGTTGTGGGGAAAAGGAAGAGTCTATTGAGCACTATTTTATAACTTGCAGGATGTTAGAGCCTTGTGGTTTGCGAGCCAACTAGGTGGATCCATGCATAATCTTAATACCCCCTTCAACACTTGGATTGTGCGATGCTTTGAAGCTAAGGATCCCATCTTCATTTCAACATATTTTTGGGATGGTGTGGTCAATATGGTGCAGAAGAAACTCATCTACATTTTAGTAGAAGGAAACCCCAATCTGGTTGGTCTTGGAATGTGTTTGTGGGTTATTTGTTCCAAGAAGAAGGCTCCTAACCAAAGGTGGGTTTAGCACATTGACAGATGGAAACCACCAACACAAGAGGTAAAGACAAATTTTGATGTTGCTTGTAAAACGAGGTTAGGCACAGGGATAGGGTTGGTTTGTAGGGATTCTGAAGTAAATGTCCTAGCCTCAACAAAAAAAGGTGACTCAATGTTTTGATCTGAAAGTGAACCAAAAATAGCATAAGGGTTGACTATGAGATGGATTTATTCACTTAGTTATAGATCTCTCTTTTTGAAAGTTCATGGTGGAAACAAACTGTTTGCAATTGACTCAATCTTGGAGAACTAAAGTAAGGAACCCCATTACCTAATTTGAGGGCATTGTGGCATATTATAGATAGCTACCTAGAGGTGTAGTCAATTTCAATGTCAACTTTGTGACAAGATAAGGGAATATTGTAGTTTGTCGTTTGGCATATTTACCTTTTTCCTATGGTGATATAGTAAGGGTCGAGGATTCCCCTCATCAAATCTACTCTTCTTTGCAAAGTGATGTAAATAACTCTATTCTAGTTGAATGAATTCTAGTCTTTACCATAAAAAAGAAAAAGAAAAAAAAAGATGTTGAGAGTAGGTGCATTATATAGTGAGGACAAGGGTTCAACTCTTGAGGAGACTAGGAGAGTCAAGTTATTATTAGTCCACATGAGTTGGTCTATGCAATCTTGTAGAATAAACGATTTTTATTTTGAGGTTTATGGATCAACTTAATTACTCACATAATTTTTTTAAAAAATAATTAAGTTATAATTACTATTTTCAAACTAAAACTATTGATATTTTAGCTTCTTATTTTACTTCTAAAACTATTGTGTTTCACATATTTCAAGTTTAATTAATTTTTTTTTTCAAGTATCTTTGTTTTAACAATTATGATTTATTCCACAATGCCTTTCATCACAGATATTAAATGAGAATATTTTAGATTAAATATGTGGTTTATAAGTAGTATTATATATTTTTTAAACCATGTACATTAACATTAGCCATCAATAGTTTTGGTCCAAATGTAGTAATTAAAATCCTTATTAAAAGTTTGTATTAAGTATGTTTAGAGTAAGAAAAACTAAAAAAGAAAGATATTCAAGGTTCCTCACGAACTATTTTAAACAACCTACAGGTAAAAAAATTATATATATATATATATATATGTATGTATGTATGTATGTATGTATGTAAGTATTTATGTATATAAAAGGAAGTGGGTGGGGACATTTTTGTAAATATAATTTTGCCTCATAAATAGGGTTAAATTAGTAATTGTATAAAAAAAATTTAATCAAAATATTTTATTTTAAAGGAGAGTAATTTAAATTAATTGACAAATTAATTATTCACATTAATGATATATTAATTAGCCGTTTTAATCAATAATAAAAATTAGTGATTTTAATTCATAAAATATGTACTCTCAATTCATAAAGTTGTTTGATTTTCTATATTTCAATATCCACTGTTTTGGAAATTGTGACACAATAATAATTTCTAATTTTATGTTACATTATATTTTTATTCTATTTAAACACATGACACCTTCAAAAGATTTTTATTAATTGTCATCTTTTGAAGAGTAAGAAAGAAAAAATAGAAGAACAAGGTTTGTTTTTTGTTGATTTTTATAACATGATACCTAACAATGGTATGTCCATCAAGTTTTAATGTAAATTATTCATTACAAGAAGCAGGAAGAGATGGAAAAATAGGTAATAAAGGCTTTTAAATAGGGAGAAAGATTTGAAGTTTCCAACGTTGTACTTGTAATTAGAATGTGATAGAAATAGGGAATAAAGCCTTATGATTTTCTTCTTTTCTTACATTATATCTATACATTTTATTTTCGATTTCACACTTAATGGTAACACCTGGTCACATGTTTTTTTATTATACTTTTGACTTTCGATTTTTCAGTCAATCAAAAGTTAGGGGTTTGTTGTCCCTATTGTTGGCCACCGTTATGATAAGTTTACTTTCTTCTTTCCTCTTTCTTCTTTTCTTCTCAAATTTCTCATGCCTAATCAGTATGATTTTGTTTTTTTTAGTTGTCAAATTGAATAATTGTGATTGTTTCCTCTTTGAGAAACAACCACCAAAGGAGCCCAAGGTAAATCAGTATATGATCTTTATGTGAATACATATTATATAAATGCGAATGCATACATCTACTCTCAAATTTGATTTATGGTAATTTGGTTCAAACCTATGAAAGAACATTAATCATTTGTGGTTAACTTTTAAATAGATAAGAGTCTTATGCATGCATCTTTGATTGATGGTGATAAAGACAATTGTGCGGAATCAACTATGGAAAGAGTTATTTTGTTCAAGGATGCATGGAGGAGAAGGTCTTTTGATGATGATGAGATATGTGTTTCTCTCTAATAGATTTGAGAGGTAACTACATGTAAAAATGACTAAACAATGAAGCAAATTAATTCTTGTGATTTTAGTTTTTCACTATTATTATATAAATGCACACAAAAAATTAGTTTATTTGTTATCCATTTTAGTTTGTTTCATTAATTCTTTTTCTTTTATTTATTCATGTTTTAAAAAATTATTAGGTCTATTATTAGATAAGATTTGTCTTTTAAAAAAATTATTATCTTTTATGTGATGTGTTAACCTGGATCTATACACATTATATTTTATTCATTAATATTTTTTAGATTTCAATTTGTTTTATATGTTGTATTCATTTTGTTTTTTATTTTTTATTATTTTTTCATGTGTTCTCCTGTATATGGGTAAGGAAAAAGTTTTATTTAAATTTTCTTAATATTTTTCTAGGTTGCATAAAAGTATTAAAATAATGAATTGAAATTTTTTAATTGATCGAATAAATAAATATTTTAAAATTTGAATTTAAATTTAAATTATTTAACATAATCTTTATATTTTGAATCAAATAATTTCACATTTAAAATTATTATAAAATAATCTTATATAAGTTTAGAAACCTATTCTACATTTACGGTTAAGGGTCCAAATCTTAATAGTTTGTGCTATATATTTTGATTGCAAATTTAAAATTTAATTGAAAATAAAAAAACACATAATGAAGAATTAAATATTTGAATAATTGATGTTTGTTGTCATTTTGATAATGTTTAATATTGAAGATGTTTGTACCTTTAATAAGGAAATATAACTAATTATAGACCAAAATAAAAAACTCAATTTAGTGTAATAAAAAATTCAAATAACATAATTAATTTATAAAAAATGCCAATTTAAAAAAAAAACTTTATAAATACATTAGGTATAAGTGTTTCCAAATTTTTATTGATTGCTAAATTTATGTCTAATTTTGTTATAACTAATGCAAAAAAAATTAGCATAACTTATAATAATTTTTTAATTTTTTCATGTGAAAATTTAATTGACACCAACTCAATACATAATTTAAAAAAATAATGAAAATTTCTAATTTCCCTAAACAAATATATAATAAAACAGTTATAAAAAATATATTTTACAAACTTAATTTAATATCAATTCTTT
>PYAF01004486.1:188307-203187 GCA_007407185.1 Glycine tomentella
ATGTGAAAAATTAATACACAACTTTTGAATAACAATGTTTATTAATGGTCATAATTTCATATTATTTTTGCATAAAAAATAAAGGATCATAATTTTAGCGGTTTTTATTATATTTTTCATATTGAAAGTTGTCAAAATTTAGAATAGGACCATCTCAATCAATCATAATTAAAGACATAATGAATGTAAATTGAAATATATAAATATAATATAAATATAATTATAAATGACATGATGTTAATATATAATATACGTTTAAATTAACAAATTCTTTTATATCTTTGAAGTATAATGATAAAATAAAATTAAAAAATATGAATGAAAAAATATTTGGATAACAAAGATATATCAATGAAATTTAAATAAATTTTTGTTAACAATAAAATATTTCCTATCTTTTGTAATGAAAACTTATTAGCAAAAATATTTTTGTTAACAACCGAGATAATTTAAATATGACTTCAAATATTATTTATCCAAAAGTCTTTTAAATTTAAATCAAGTCTGTTACTATTTACTATTTTCTATCATGTATTTCTTATCTACTTTTACAGTATTTATCAGCATATTATTTCTTTATTTGTATACTCTTTAATATCATATTGATTTATTATTTTAAATTAACAGAAAATGCAATATATCGAAACTTTGACATATTTCATATAAAAAACATAATACAACAAAAGTTTTCATTTTATTAAACTTCAAAATATAATTCATTGTTTATTCTTGCATATATATATATATATATGTATATATATATATATATAATATCATGTATTAATACATTATGTTATATTGTCAATATTAATCATGTAAAATTGCTATAAAAATTAAATTCATTTAAATTATTTGATCGATAATTTATTATCAACTTCACTATATTGAATTTATTTTTTTTATATTTTCTTTGATAAGATATTTTGGGCATGTGACAAATAGTTGAAAAATTACAAATATGGTTCGACAAATTATAGTCATTAAAAAAATCAAAATAGACTCAAATAATTATGAGGTCTATTTTTAACAATATATATTACATAGTAACTCAATTTTTTTTTATGTTATCTTTATTTTATTATATTGACTTATTTGGGATACTTTATTTATTATACATCATCATAAACAATTCAATACAAAAAATATTTACATTTTTTGGAATGATTCTTGTTTATATCACAAATTACATAAAAATCACTTATATATATATATAAATAAAAGTGTGAAAAAGGTCAAAAATTAGTAATTTATAAAGAAACAAAATTTAGTAGATGCGCATATGGTTTATGGGTTAACAATTAGCACGTTTAACTGAAAGTATAAATGAGCTTTTTTGACTCATCTAAACACGCACTGGTAGTTATGTAACTTGGTCCATTTGACCGCAGACTTATGAAGCCGGGTCCAAACTCCAAACTACACACCTAATACCAGTATTAGATATGGTTCACATTTGAATTGGTCATAACAACTGTTTTGTTCCAATCTCTAATACTACTAGTCATAGATTCACTTTCATAATTTTTTGGTAAGCAATAGATTCAGTGCTTTAAATTTGGATCTTAGACCAAATTCGTTGTTGAATTAATCAAATCATCGGTACTTGTTTTAACAATATGATTTTTTCCCAACATCATGTCATATTTTTTTTCCTTACATCAGACCTCACAAGTTTTATATGTATCATTATATTTTCTTCCATAACTATGGATGTTATCCCTTGCTCTATCGCGAGCCAAAGTCCATCTAAACCACCCTGCAATTAATTTTATAGTAAACAGGATAAATTACACTTTATATTTTTGTAATATGTTTGGATAAAATTTTCCATAAATATCTCTAATAGCTTCATAAGAAAAAATTGACTTATGCATAAATTAAAAATCATCTTCTAGAAAAACTAATATAAAATAACTTCTATAAATTAACTTTACATAAGTTTATTTTTGTTTATAAAAAAAATATTTTTTTTATTTTCTTTTTTAAAAGTGCTTATAGAGAAGTTTATAGTTGATAATTTTATACTTAACTTTCCTTTCTTAAACTTCTTTTATATTACTAAATCCCTCTTAAAAGTGAAAAATATTAAACTTTTTTTCTTGACTTATCTATAAGTTTAGACTTATTGAGCGTGATTCTAATTGTTATTGTAACATTTTGAGTTTCTAAGTAATATTTAAAATTAAGAAATAAGTTGGAAAAATATAAATTACAAACTAATAAATATTTACAAATTATTGTACTTGAGAAGTCACCCAAAATACAAAATCCCTTTATTAAAAAAATTCGAAGTATAGCCCAATAAAATAACAATAATGAAAAGCCGGACACCATGCAGCCTTAATTAGAATCCAAAAACATACTAAAATTCACCTAAGAAACTGACTTTTGTTCATAAATGCTTTTTCTATATACGTATTTTTGTGTTTGTGCATCTAAGCATTTTTTTTAATCATAGTTTAATAATAGTTTATTAAAAGAAACTTCTTTATAAATTAATGTACAATACCCCATACTAATATCAATAAAACAGCTTCCAGTTTTTATTTAAATATACAACTTATTAATAATTATTGTACTTTAGAAGTCCTGGCCGCATTTTTAACAGGTTTATAGAAGATTTGTATCGCTTAGGTGAGAGGTCACATCGCATGACTTTTTTTATTGGTATGAACAACATCACGAATGTTCAAAAGTGAGATTTTGAAGTGGACTTCAGTTCATTTCATTTTTTATTTATTCCTAAGCTGAAATGAGGAAATAGAAGTGGGAGAACAGATTATTTTATGTGAGATTTCCACGTGACCTTATTACGTGGAAAGAGATTGAGACACAAGAGACTTTTACCATAACTCGACAAATAATAACAGAATTTCACCAATTTATTGTCGACGTCTCTCTTATATATATCACCCTCTTATGTGAGAATCTCACACGAAAAAACCTCTTCCCACATAATGTAACAAACAAAAATTCAAATAAATCATCTACCAAAAAAGATTCAAATCAATCAACCAATCAATGCTCAGGGAGTTCATGAAAACTATAATGTATCCATATTTCTCTGATAGTGGAACTTATGTACACACACAAGAGCATTGAACTCGGATGAGATTTCTGAAGAAGCACTCATCATGCTTGAACATCACTTGCCTTCACAAATCTCCCTCTCACCCTTTTTCTAGTATCAGCCCTGGCCTTCCTTGATTCATAGCGAATGTGCTTATCGTACCTGTGCAAAGTTTGAACAGATACTTCAAAATAAAGATACAATGTAATCTTTCTCAAAATAAAAAAGAAGTGCATATTGCCTGCATGTATCGATGGATGGGTTTCTGTATAATATATTTATTCACTTGCATTCGCCACATGTGAAATATTAAGTATAATTCTTTTTTACATTATCAATTAATTAGAAATCATGATAAGTACGACTTTTAAGATAAGTATTATTAAAATTAACAAACTTGTTATCCATGTCAATTTATTTATGATTAGATAACGTAACAAATTTTTTTTTACGCTGTATAGACTATTTACTCCATATTAAAAGGAAACATACCTTCGCGTTTTCTTCTTCTCTTTATAGCGTAACATGGCATCCCCTCTATTCTTAGCCAACTCTTCCAAACTGACCCTGGCTTTTAAGGTGCTAACATTCTCATTCCCACCCACAAGATGCTCCATGACAACGACATTGTTGGTACCACTATACGGTATGGATTCAAACAATTTGGACTCTGATGATAACCCACCTCTAGCTTTTTTGTTGCTCTCTTCTTTCTTCTTTGCATGGCTTGATGATGACTGATCCGATTGATTCTGCAATTTTTGTAAGAATTATTCACAGTTTCTCTACAGATAAAAGTTAAAACCAAACATAAAATAGAAATATCTGACAAATAATGAATGAGAAGGGCCAAATCATATGGGAACTTTACTGCAATCATTGCATAATAGTTCATAACACCATAAATTGTAGCAAATTACCCATGTGAAACATGGAGATAGTGGTTGCCACATACAATCATATACTCTGTATCATCTCACACTTGAGAATGAGAAGCATGATTGCATCTTTGGCTTTTAAATGATATGGATATGGATGCAGCTGTTGGAAGACTCTGCATCTTTAGCAATTAAATTCTTCCGTCCTCTATTGTCCCTCCCCATGTGAACTCTGTACACTTAATCAAAGCTATGAAGGCCCACAGTTTTGTCAGTATGTACAGATTTCAAAGTCACTAACCTATTTCTACTGCAACTTTCTTTTTCAACATTGATTTCGTTTAAAAAAGAAATCCAAAGGTTCATTATAATTAAGGTGGGTCAGAATCTCAATATTTCTCTAAATGATTGGAAGACAAAGAACCCTATAGAGCATTCGCATACTCCATCGACATCCTTAGAGAGCCCGAATCAATGATACACAACCGTCAATCAATATATGTTGGCATCCCCCATTCAAAACCATTTCATCACATCCCACAAACAGTTGCAATCCAATGACTCTTAACTTTGTAAAAAGAGACAAGTAGCAGACTATAGCTTCTTGAACATGCCTGTAATTTGTAAATTGAAGTAACACAGTGAACTGGTTTCAATTCAGTGGCAGAGAATTTGTAACTCGCAATGCATCAAGCTCGAAAGCGCACATGGCAAAAATTGAAAACCATTAAGCAACAAGAAATGGCTTACATTTCTTGATATAATATCAATATCATCACCAATTATTGAGTAATTCATATTGGGCACATCCTGAAACAATATTGGAACTTCTAGACCATCAAATGTTACAACTCTTGGTTCATCGCAATCTCTTGATTTTTGTAATTGAAAATCCCAAACCTGCAGGGAAGAGAAAAGAAGGAAGAAAAGTAAGCACTAATTATGGCATAATTTTTACGTCTAAGCCAACTCTTCCATATTTAAACGTGCCAGGACGTTGGTTGAACCAGTACGCAATAATAAATTCAACCGATTGAGTGTTACATAAAACGGCCATATTAAGGACAAAGATAAAAACTCAAACAAACACAAAACTGAAAAATCATTTTCAAAGGTTGCTTGATTCAGCTTATTTTTTAAAAAAATAAGTTCCCAAATAGGAATGGTGTAAATGTGAAAAAGGAAGTTGTTCGTGCCGACATAGATTTCCTCAATCATGTAAGTAAAAAGAAAACGAAAGTGAGATAGCTACCAAAATTATAACATAATGCAACCTTCCACCTCTAAGCTATTCATTATCCATCCACATTGCAATTAAGTAATCAATTTTAAAAAAAAATAATAATTGAGTTATTAATTGGATTCAAGTCTTACCTTCAAAAAAAAAAAATTGGATTCAAGTCTTCCTTTTTTTTTGTTATGACATCACAATTATCTTCACCGAAGAAGATCTTGCTCGAACACATAATAAGACCACTATGTGAGTATTTAAGACAGTTGAAGACTCGAAACTTGAAATCATTAACTAAAATAGAACAACTCCGCGTCAATTAATAATATTGAATTTAATTTTTGTGAATATATAACATAATGTGTTTGACAATATAGTGTTTTCATTTTCTATTAACAAGTCATTGGTAGGAACAGTAATGGTCTCGGGTTCTGGATGGTAAAAAGTGTGATTGGGAGACAAGAAATTAGTCAGATTCTCCGCAGCAAAAAAAGTCATTCAATACTCCATATCAATAACATATAACATGGTAAAATATATATATATATATATATATCTTTTTTTTTTTATTAAATTTGGAAGGTAAATTGCAAACCTGAGGAGGCTGATACGCGGGGTTATTATAATTCCAGAGAAGATCCCCTGCCTCGGTTCCGTAACCGTTGTTATCGTTACTTTTTCTAGCGTCAAACTCAGATTCAGAATTCTGCAACATAAGCAAGGACGTGAACGGCGTCTGCTGCATCAGCATCTCGTCAACAACAACAACGACGTCGTTTCCGGGTGAGTCGTCGAACTTGAGTTGTTCGGCGCCGAGGCGGTTGTTCCTCTGGCGCGCGATTTCCAGCAGCTGCTCATAGACCTCATCGCGGGCGGAGGCGGTGGGGACCACGGGCTCCTGGGCACCGAAATCGAGGCCCAGCGCGGATGTGATCTCCGGGACGGAGGGGCAGCCGGAGAGGCCGTGGAGGCGGTGGCGGTGGTGGAGGGATGAAGCGTCGCCTCCGTGGGCGTCCACATCGCAGTTGTTACAGAGGACGAGGTTGTGGGTGGAGCAGCGGAGGAGGGCGGTGTCGGAATTGCAGGAGTCGCAAATCTGGAAGCGCACGTGCTTGAGGGAGAGGGCGTTGGCGGCGTGCACGTGCTGGTCGCAAACTAAACAGAGTTTAGCGGAATCTGCTCGGCAGAAGAGTAAGGCGGGTTTGGAGTCGCAGTAGTCGCATGGCAACATGGTGAGTGGTGGTGATGGGTTAAGGGAAGAAGGTTAATAATACTTAATAGTAATAATAATGTGATGGAGAGGGGCACATGAGGTGAAGGTGGGAAGGAAGAGACGCAAAATCTCAAGTGAGTGGGGACACCGAGGTGGAAAAGATATTTCGTCACTTTTTTTGGCGCTGCATGTGCTCTTTTCCGCTACTTGTTGCATCTCCTTTCCCCTCACCGAGGAGTGTGAGATATTTTTCTTTGGACTTGGGCCACCTCACCTGCCCATTGCGTTTCACACTTTGGCCCGACCGAAAGGAAATCCAGAGGGGACAAGTGGCTCGTGAAAGTGTCTGCCCTTTATCATGCTGGATCAATATGAGACTTTTTAAAAAAAGAAAAAACCCTAGATGCATATGACTTAGGACTATGAAAAACTTCATGCTTAAATATTTATGTCGAGGGATTTGTCTATTTCTGAAGGGAATGTAGTTTTAAACAAAATAATGGTCTTAGAGCAAACCTAATTTAAGGGGGTGGCTACATTTGTATGGATTTTTAATAATATAATAAAACAAATTTTAGTGTCTTATATTATTTTGGATTGCTTAAAATTGAAGAGTTGTATGTATGTATAAGCAATCATTTCTTATGGGTTGTTTAACATTGTCTATACAAGAAAGAGGAGGGTATTTGTGAGTTAAGCAACTCGTTGACCAGAATTCTTAGTGAAATAAAACTTGATTGAGTTGTATAAAATTGACATGACATGCATGAACTCACTTAAAGAGATCAAGTGGGTCGCTTATATGTGAAAGTGTTTTAAAAATTGGCTTAGACAACCCGGTTGAACCAATCAAACTGGGAACTAGTGGTGGAGTGAGTCTAACCCACTAATGTGACCAAGTATTAATCAATTGGGACAAGAAACCAAGGAATTGTATGAACTCAAATAGGTTTTGTGCATTTTTAATCTCTTTTTTTCAAAAACTTGAAACGTCATTGTTTTGCGAAAACATGAAACATGAATGTTGTTGCACCCAATCCTTTGCATCGTTCGTTGTACCAAGCAACATCGACTAAAACAGGCTCTAGGGTCATCACACGAGTTTTTGTCCTAACAATTAAATTATTTGGGGAATAAATTTATTATATTGAGTAATTAGTAATTAAGTAATGTGATATTGGATCATTTGGTATGATGAATTTGTTATATTATGTAAAAGGAAGAATACATTTAGATATAGACATGCGTGTGTACAAGTATACATTCAAGTATTTATTAAATAAAATGTAGGATTCTTTATGATGAAATTTGTGTATGAAACCAACATGATAAAGGTGGGACATAAACAAAGATGAAGGATCATGGTTCTCTTATTTCAATTTCAACATTAATTTTTTCACTACTTCCTTAGTCATGAAAATCAGCCATACTTTCAGACGTGACAATTATTGCCATGAACATTTTTAATATTAGTATAATTATGTTAATATATGTTGTGATTTTATTGGATTTTTAAAGGCATGGTATGAGATTTAAAAAAAATTACAAAAATGAAATATGTATATCATGAATATATTCAATTTGTTTTTTAATAATGACTAAGTCATGTAGTTCAACTGGTAACATATCGATCTGATCATTGACCTAGTGTCTTGATCAGGTTGATGACTAGTTCGAGTTTTAAAATATTAATATGAAAAGTATTATAGTTGGTCTTACATCTTTACATGGAGATTAGTTGATATGAGAATAAAATAGAAGTTCTCTTGTTTGGTTGAAGCTAAGGATGATAAGAAAGGATGGGTTCACTTGTATACATAAATAAGTGTTATCAACATAAACATTATGATATCTACCTTGCAAATACTTATTCCAAATTGAATGTCCAACCTATTGAATTGGACCACCTTAGCCCAAAATGTTAATATCTCTAGAGTGTATGGATTGAAGTTCACTACAAGTGACTCAATTGTAAGGCAAGTTTGATGCATCTTGGAGCATCAAAGTATACCTTGAGTTGGAATAAACTAAAAGCAATTTACTCTCAAATAGGAAAATACTTCCCATCCGGGCATCAAGCACTAAACCATCCATCTAAGTCTATCTCAGGGTGCCATTATAAATATGACCATCATCGATAGTGTTAGATACACATTATTACCTTTATCATTATTTTGCTACAAGTCTTGCTAACTTAACTGTTTGAGTACCTTGATAAGTACCTAATTCATTTCCATCGAAGCTCAATTATATTCAAAGAGAGAATCACTGCAAGAGCATCATGAGTCTCAGATAAAGCTTAAGTTAGACATCTCAAACCAGTTCATTGGCATTGTATTTGGGGTTCTGATAAACTTAATTCTCACCTTTCATCATGCTCAACACTTGACATTCAACCAAATGTCTCAAAGTCATGCCTAAAGGCTATGTGAAAAAAGTGAACTCTCACCCCCAAGTATTTACCTATTGATGAAGCTCCACCCAACCACTTTCTCTAACACTCTAAACAATTTGTGATGGCTAATAATGGTCCCACTCAAGTCAATCGTAGAGACAAACTTATTTGTCAACTCTAAGCATAAATAATTGAGCTTCAAAATCAAATTAAGGACACAATTCCTCCATCGAATATTGAATTATAGTTATGTGTGAGACAATTGAAAGAAATATTATCCCAGAGACACTTACCAAGACCTTAAGGCTACTTCATCATGAGGAACACTAATATAGTATTGTAGATCCCACTTAACACATGTCAAGACCTTGGCTTAATGCATATTGAACTCAAGGTGGTTTTTCTTATCACACTTTCCTTGTTGGATTGGGACCTATCTTTTTTCTAGCACCCTTAAAGGTGGCATATTGCGATGATCGAGATTCTTGATTGATAACTAGCTCCCTTAGCCATTGAACCCTATATAGGTAAGAACCTTCCAACAAACGTTTGGGTTAATTCCTTGATGAATGCTCTTCATTTGAGCCATTAACTCCATTATGTGCAAGACCTTCCCTCAAACATTGAGGGGTGAGGTCATTAATTAGTTTTCAAGTTTACCCTTGAGATCAATACACGAATGAGACAGCCACACAATAGCCATTGCTCAACATTTCGTTACAAAAAGATAGTTACCTTAGGACTCTTGCTTGCCTCCTAAGATAGTCCAATATCCTAATAAAACATTCACAGTTTTTCTAGTAAGGCTTTACGATGAAGTAGTACTGATGTAAAATCTATAAGAATAATATCTATTATAAATAAATTTTGTATGAGAATTTTAGAGTTCAGGTTGCAAAGTATGTTAGTCAGAGACAACTTTTGCATAAAAAATTAAATTGAACTTTTTAAAAGATAAGAAACTAAGCTAAATATAGTTGAAAACATAAATTACTAAAATGTATTTTAGCCTATATTATTCTTTTCAAGTTTTTTTTCAAAGTAATAAAAAATATTATACCTTTATGAATAATTTGTCTCTTGAATCATAAAAAACATGCACTAGTCTAAACTTAAGATAAAATTATGGTACCCATATTACAAATGTTAATATGTAAACTTTTATTTATAAAAAGCTAACAAATAAATAATTTGAGATATTAAAATATTTAAAAGTTCCTCTATTTTTTGGATTTAAATAAATTTTGCTATATTTATTTTGTCGAATGCTCAATTTTTTTCCTATTTCATAATAGAGATATTTGATCTTTTATTTTAGATAATTCATAATTTTAATTCAATCTTCAATTAGTTTATTTTTTCTTTTTATTTATTATATTTTAATTAATTAAATTATTTTTTATGATATTTTATATGAATATATTTTTTATAGCTAAATGAATATGTTAGATATAAGGTTGAATTGAAAAAAAAAAATATTAAGCAAAATATGAGACAAATATTTAAGTTTTTTTTTCTTTTCTAAATAGGTCATAAAATCACCGGAGTATTTGTTTCCTTCCTGCTATCCCTTGCAACCCTAGTCTTCGATCGAGTTGCCCAGATCACAAACCACATAAAAAAAAGGCTCCCACGTTCTCTTCCCTCTCTTCATTCCTCATTGAGTCTCTCTCTCTCTCTCTGTGCACAGTGCCAATGGCAGATCCAATCGCGAAGGCTCTGATGGCGTTTGCTCTCTTAGCTTCCCTTTTGCTGTGCTCGCACGCTTCCTCCGACGTCCCCTTCATCGTCGCTCACAAGAAGGCCTCCCTCAACAGACTCAAGTCCGGCGCCGAAAGGGTCTCCGTCACCATCGACATCTACAACCAAGGAACCTCGTACGCTCCGATCTACCATCAAATCGTTCATCTTTTTTCAATTTTCAATTTTTTTTGTCTTAGATCCCAATTCCCCCTTTGCATGCATGCCTTCATTCCTTTTTGTATAATTCAAATGCTTCAATTGTGTTTGTGCTACTTCGCTGCTGATGAAATTTAAGCTGGATCTTCTTCTTTTTTTTTTTTTTAAGTGGTATGGGAATTTATGAAAAAGGGTAATATTTGATCTTCTTAAAAGAAGATAGAGATGATAAAAGTTAGTGACTTTTGTTTATAAGCAAAAAATTTTAGCATCTGGGTCATACCACTTTTGCCTGCATGAGTGGGTGAGTGGAAAGAAAGGTGATTTTGCTTTATCTGTCTTGATCTGATTGTTGAGGAAATGGAGTGTTCCTTGATGATGCTTAATTTGATGTGGAAACTTTGAATTTGGTGGTTTGATTGGAGTTTTTGAGGGCATTTAGTGGTGCTACTTGTAAATTTGAAGAGTGGGTGTTTTCAGATAATTGAGAAGTGAATTGCATTTGCATGTTGTATTTACTTAGATACGCACGTTACTCTTTAATTTCAGGTCAAATAATGAAAATGAACACAGAAACAACAAATAGTTGCATTTGATTTGACACAAACGTGAAACCAAACTTACTATTAGTTTTCCCCCTTACTTGTTAATTGTCTGGAGGAGAGTACCAAAATGCATAAGCTCTTCTGTTCACGTGTTTTACAGGATTGTGTTAATGACTGTGTCAATCAATAACATAGGCCTTTGTGTGCTGTCACTTCTGTTGAATCGTGGTTTTATTTCCAAATTCTTGAGTTCCTCTGTTTATCTTTTTAATGTGAGAGGATATCACGTTTATGTAAACAAGCCTTATAAATTGTAACTCCTTGTACTTGTTGAATTGTTAAATTTAGGATTTTCTGTTATTAAAAAAATAAAATCTTATTGTATGGTATCTATTGTCATTTTGCAAATTTTTTACTTATCCATTTTCTTGTGGTTTTTTAAAGGACGGCCTATGATGTAAGCTTATCAGACGATAGCTGGCCAAGTGATGCCTTTGATGTAATCAGTGGTAGCACTTCAAAGTCATGGGAAAGGCTTGATGCGTGAGTTTCCTGTTGTTTTCTGTAACGTTTTCTCTACTTGAGGTTACCTCCTGTTTCTGCTCTGCTGCATTTTAGTTCATCTCTTTTTACAAACAAGTGCTATTTTCAGTGGTGGCATCCTTTCGCACACATTTGAGTTGGAGGCAAAATCAAAGGGAGTATTTGCTGGTGAACCAGCTGTCATAAAGTTCCGTGTTCCCACAAAGGCTGCTTTGCAGGTTAATATCTGTTGGAATTGTTGTCTATTTTTTATTACTGGCAATGTTATCAATGGCGGGGAACATGGCAGAATGCCAAAATTCCACCATGTAAACATGCCATTGCGGGCTTTCTTTCACAAATTGCCTATAGCAGTTGGCGAAAAATCTGCCATGCCATTCCGCCATAGCGGCCGTGGCTCTGCCATTAAACAACACTGATTTTTGGTGAGCAACTTGTTTCTTATTGTAGTAGTTTTTTTTTTTTTTTTTTCATATTAGGAGGCATATTCAACTCCTATATTGCCTTTGGATGTTCTTTCTGATAGACCTCCTGAGAAGAAGTTTGAATGGGTATGTTTCCTGTAAACTTGAACTTGACAAACATGAATCAATATCAATTGCTTTTATGTTGACTGACGTGTTACTTTTTGTTTTCATGTATTCTACTTGGTTGGACCCGATATCTCAGGCTAAGGTATGGACAAAATTATTTTATATTCTCTATAGTTGCAATCATCTTAACTGTGCAAATGACATAAGTTTGAATTACCATTAGAGTTACCTATTTTGATAGTTGAATTTGCATTTCTTTGTTCAAGCATGATGAATGGGTCTCATTTACCTTTCTGGTGCTTGATCCATTCTTGATAAATGGATGATTTGATAAGTTGTGTTAGTGATGACACTGAAAATAAAGTTTATCTGTTTTGCTTAGTTGTGCATTTTCTCCCAAGATAGATGTGTGATTCATGAAGACAATAATGCAATCTTCAATACCTTTTCAATGATATTCTTTGCAACCACTTTCTTGATGTATCACTGTATAAAGTCATTACCTTAATGTCAAACTTTTCTTGTCCACAGAGGTTGCTGGCTAAGTATGGATCTCTAATCTCGGTGATCTCCATCATGGTCCTGTTCGTATACTTGGTAGCTTCACCATCAAAATCCAGCGCAAAGGGAAGCAAGAAGAAGCGTTAATCATTGGCAAATTAGAGCATTTGCAATCAGACAATTTGGAGGCTAGATCATGATATTCTGATGGTGGTCAGTTTTTACGTAGTTGGACTTTTTTGAATGAATGGTTAAATGAGTTAGTGAGAGAACAAATTAATTTCTTGACGGCATAGCCTAAACAGTTGTTTTTGGTTCTCACTGGACGGACGAATGTATCCTTTAGCTAGCAAAATATATTTCTTAATTACCTGATCTCTCAGTTATTTTGGATTGAATACCATATTTTCTGGTGACCTCTTAAGTTTGATTTCCTTGGTAAATTATTTGCCACCTCACCAAATCAGTTTTTGCACACGCATATAGCATGGCCATGGTAAAATTCAGAGGCCCTCATTGTTCCTCTCTATCTCTTTCTTTAGTCTCCTTGGTACTTACCATTACCTTCCTCAAGAGTTTGAACCTACTACGTTTCTTGGTAGCCGATTTTTGAAACTTTAGTGATCCAACAAGTATGTGTATGTATGGATTAAAGTTTGCAAAAGTAATCCAAGTCTTGCCTTTTCAAAACTGAGTTTTCAGGCAAAATTTTCATGTTCAAACATTTTTATTGTAACCAAACATGCCACCAAAATGAGTTTACTCTCCAATCTAAGTTTTGGAGCTCCCCAAACGGAAAACCACCAAACATACCCTATAATAACAAGAATAAAACGAGGTATGGAGTAATGACAAAGAGACCTGACTTTTTTTTTTGTTGAACTCTGAAGTTTGTTTTCATTGTGTCTGTTTTTTGCTATTGCAGAGGGTTCTACCTGTTTTTTCTTTTTTGATAAGTTGGTTAAAATCTTCTACTATCCAAGATCTTGATTTGGCCATCCATATGAATTGTCTTGTTTCTGTTGGGTGAACTGGGAAATACAATTTTGATGTAAGAAAAATTGAAATAAACTGTTACCAATGTTGTCATGCAAACAAGACGGGTCTAGCATACTAAAGGTAAACATGTTTCGTATAATACGAAACTAATTCTGATCATCGGATTTGATCATGGTTTTTAATCTTGCACGGAAACCGGCACCTTTGGTTATTGCATTGCAACGGTTTTACAGTGTTTGCGTCATATATTTCAAAGTTGATCATAGCCTTTGTGTCTCCCAAGTCCCAATGGAGGAAGCAAAGTATTTGAAGGTACAGCAACAAACGGAAGAAAGGATGCAATAAATCAAGTACGCGTGGTGTATAGTTAGAGTCATGCAGTATTATTTATTGGAATACGTGTATTTTAAGTAATAGGGTTGGAAACGGAAGAAAGGATGCAATAAATCAAGTACGCGTGGTGTATAGTTAAGAGTCATGCAGTATTATTTATTGGAATACGTGTATTTTAAGTAATAGGGTTGGAAAAAGAAGTTGATGGTTTTAGTTTTATGAATAATGGTAGAAATCGTAACGTTATTTTTGGAAAAATTATGATAAATATTGATGAATAGTAAAGAAAAAAAGTAAAAATAAGATAAATATTAATTTATTTGAAAAATAGAAAAGATATTGATGTTAAGTAATTAATACAATTAATGATGTTGTAATATTGTAAGGTTGTGATTTTAGAATTTTATATTTTTTTCATAAAATAATATTAATATAAATTATGTTAATTGATTAGGTAAATCTATATCAATGAAAATTTTGTTAGAAGTTTGAGTTTAAGTTGATGAAAATTAATATGAAAAGTGAATAATAAAAATATTAATGAATTTTTTAAAACACAAAATATGTTGTAGTTAAGTAATGAAAACAAACAAATTTTTGGTAGTTTTGTAACAATGTTTAATTTAATTTTTTCAAATTAATTAAACGAAATATTAAAGTCGTATTAAATCCCACGATTTCATTAAATTTTTTCAAATTAATTAATATTTATCTTATTTTTACTTTTTTTCTTTACTATT
>PYAF01004486.1:203287-214657 GCA_007407185.1 Glycine tomentella
AAATTATTCAAACAATATTTCTATCCAAATTAGAAATTTAAAATTACTAACAACAATTACAAAGTTATTTTAAAAACAAATAAAATTAATACAATAAATTACAAAATTTAATTTATATACATAAAGGAACCAAATAAATTTAATATCATTATTTCATATATTATAATAATTAAATTTATATATTTATTAAATTATTTTACTGTCGAGTTTATTAATTGTCAAACAACCTAAAATTTATTTATTATTATATTTATTAAATAAATTAGCCAAAAAAATTAATCAAACAATATTTCTATTTTTTTCCTTTTTTTTTCAATTTTTCCATTTTTTTTCTTTTTTTCTTTTTTATTGGGAGTCATGTGGAGCTACACGACTTTGAAGTAGCGTGATGCTCCACGACTTCCCTTTTTTTTTAATTTAATTATTCATTTTTTATTTTTTAAACAACGTTAAATGATTTTTAAAATTGTATATTTTTTAAAATAAATTAACTAACAATTTTAATTTTGTTTAAGAATAAAAATTTATAATTTCCTACTCAATATATAAACAAATTTATTTGGCTTTTCAAATTACTCAAATAATAAAAAAAATATTAAACTAATAACAACGTTTTTTAAATTATTTCTTTTTAAATTATATTAAATTACCCAAATAATAAAAAAAATTAAACAGTGTTTGGATCCAACAAAGAAACTACTCAAAGTTGCTTCAATCTAGAATCCAATTTTGAGTAATTTTTATTAGTAAATTAGTATGAATACCTCAAATTTTACTTAATTTCGTAAAATTAATTTTATTCAAAATTAATTTTAACAAACACTATTATAAACAGAGTGAATTTTTTCATCTTTGAGCTTAATGTAGCATTAACAAAGGGGAAACAAAATTGAAATATAATATGAGGGTCACTATTTTTTTAAATTGTCATTTTTTTAGCGGAATTAGGAAAACACAAGCTTAGAGTTAAACTTAATTAGATACCAAAATGATTAAATTATATTTTTTTATTAAGGATGTTTAAATCATTTAGATTTACATTTTTTCCTTTCCATCCTCTTTTATTTATCTTTTTCTATTAAATAATCTGAAAAATAATCTCAATTTTTTTTTTCTCTTTCACTTTTGTTTCTAAACCAAATATACCCTTAAGTGTGGCCCATATAATTTGATTGTCAAATTTTATGATGACAAACTTTTATGTTATTCAAATAAAATTTTATATAATAACACTTTCTTTTGTATCTATGACCCCTAATTATTTATTAATCTTTATTTTTTAGTTGTATAATTTATTTTATAAGTTATTGCACAAATAACATTTTTTATTATTATTTACATCATTTAATATAAATTAAGATGATGATGCGTAGTACAATTGTGTAGAAACTACACAAGATTTGGACAACTTGCATATGATGGGAGAAGTGTGGCACATATGATAATAATATTAGCATCCGTTAACATTAGAGATGTGTATTTTTTTTTCTTAACCATTTAATATATTAAGATAAAAATTAATTAATTTAAAATTTGGTTAAAAATTAAATAGGCCACAATATGCTACTTTGCTATTTGCTACAATATCCTAATCTGCTACTTCATATTTACAATTAATTATAACTATTTACTACTTTCTCCTAATCGGATATCCTCACTATTTTAATTATTATTATTTTCTAAAAACAAAAACAATTTTTTTATTTTAACATGCTTACAAAACTACCAGAAATTTGTTTGTTTTCATTACTTAACTACAACATATTTTTGTTGAATATAGGGGGAGCTTCATGAAGTTTGGAAGTCTTTGATACAAGATTAGTTTTCAGCTTTCAATATGCTTGAAGACTTGGAAATTTTATGTAAAAGGAAAGCTATCTAATTGATCCATGCATTCATTCATTGATTTAATTAAGTGTTTTTCATGAAAATCAAACAAAGCTTTTAACATTTAACTAAGGTTTTAATTTGAATCAAAGTTTTTTGGAAAAATGGTTTTTGTACTGATTTAATCGATTATCATAAAGGCATAATCGACTATTTTGTTCTTAGTCAAATCTGGAAAAGCTTTCAAGAATAATGTAATCGATTACCTATCGGAATAATCGATTATTTGACCTTTGTTTTTCATATAAATTGCCTTATTGAACACTTTAATCGATTACCAATAGGTAGTAATTGATTACACAACTGTATATGATTTTAAGTAGTGCTGGAAGAATTGATTACCAAAGTGTTGTAATCGATTACACAAGCTTAAATGAAAAATCCATCTTCTTGTCTTAATCGATTACCAAATTCAGTAATCGATTACACTATATGTAAATGCTTACAAGATCTGCTGCTTTAATCGATTACTACATATTGTAATCGATTACCTAGTTCATTCTATTTTATAAAGCTTCCTGGTTTAATCGATTACCGAAGATTATAATCGATTACATAGTGTATTTTGATATTTCGAAACTTCCTGTCTTAATCGATTACAAGACGGAATAATCAATTATTTTGTTCGTTGCTCATGTCCAGAAATTGTGTTGAATACTTTAATCTATTTACAAGGTTAATTTAATCGATTACATGAGTTAAATAATAGATTATATGGCGCATTTAATCGATTACTGACAGTTACAAAAGTTTGTTATAAATAGAACCTTGACTCAGCTTGTTTTGTAACTTGATCAATTCATATTCTGAGCATACACAAGCTTTCTAAACACTTCCAAAGTGATTTTTCTGGGTTCTATGAGTTCTTGCTTGTACTAAAAATTATGTTGGTTTAAATGGAGTCACTTGAAGAATGGACAAAGGATCAAACTTAGTTTTGTGCTTCCAACATGCCTTGAAACCTTGGAGATTAATTTGTGATTTATGTAAAAGGAAGAAGCATTTTTGATGATTCAAGTGCATAACATTCATATCATTCATTGAGTTAATTAGATTGAGTTTTAAAATACACAAGCCTTTGATAAATTGGTTAAGTATTATCAAAAGTTTTTGGAAAAATAAGTTTTTACTGATTTAATTGATTACATTAAGATAAGAATCGATTATTTTGTTCTTTGTGCTTTTTGGAAAACTTTTCAAGAACAATGTAATCGGTTACGTATCGGATTAATCGATTATTTTATCTATGATTTCATATAAACTGCATTGATGAACAATTTAATCGATTACCAACAATCAGTAATCGATTACATAGGCTAAACAGAAAAAATCATCTTCCTGTCTTAATTGATTACCAAAGACAGCAATCGATTACATTATATGCCTATGGTTAACATGTTTTGCTGCATTCGATTACCAAATTTAGTAATCGATTACATAGTTCAAAATGGTTTCTGAAGCTTCCTGGCTTAATCGATTACCAGAATCCGTAATCGATTACATAGTGTATTTCAAAATATGAAGCTTCTTGTCTTAATCGATTACCAGAATCTGTAATCGATTACATAGTGTATTTCAAAATATGAAGCTTCTTGTCTTAATCGATTACAGATTCGATTACCAGAATCTGTAATCGATTACATAGTATATTTTAAAATATGAAGCTTCATGTCTTAATCGATTACAAGACGGAATAATCGATTATTCTGTTCGTTGTTCATACCCAGAATCTCTGTTAAACAGTTTAATAGATTACAGTCTTGAAATAATCAATTACATGAGCATGTGTAATCGATTACTGACAGTTAGAAAAATCTGTTATAAATAGAACCTTGCTCAGCTGTTTTACTAACTTGATTAATTCGTATTTTGAGCATTCTAAGGCTTTCTAAACATTCTTCTAGTGATTTTTTGGGTTCATAGAATTCTTGCTTTCACAAAAATATTCATGGGTTGTTGAGTGTTTCTAAAAGCAAGAAGTTCATTGTCAAAGCTTAAGGGAAGTGATGTTCTGAGTTTGTTTTCAATATTCAACCTGGTGTAATCATTCATATGCATATCATTCATTGGATCATCAGGTGATTTCTTTCCTTAAACTTTGTGGTTGTAATACTTTTGTGAAATCTTGTATTTGATAGTCTATTGTAATTGAGTTTCTTGCTTGTAATCTAGAGATAGAGTTTCTCTAGGGGATTTGTTGAGTATTGTTCTCAGTGGGTTGTCTCTAAGAATCTAATAGTGTTTTAGATTTCTGAACTTTATCTAGGGTTGATAAAGAGAGACTTTGTAATAACTTGTAAGAACTGAAAATTGCAATAGTGGAACTCCATTCTAGTGTTGAGTGGAAGAAAACTCGATGTAACTTCATAGTGTTTGGAGTAAACCAGTATAAATCTTTGTTTGCTGTTTATTTTCTTTATATTGGTTATATTTTATTATTCTTGATTGTGTGTTTTTGTAATCAACAAAGTTCTTGAGCTATTACATACCTTGGGTTGAACATTAGATTGAATAAAGGTTCTTGGTTTCAAAAGTGATAAAGATCCAAAGGGAAAAACTATGTTTTTGTTCAAGAAAATTTTTTAAATTACCAAACCTAACCAATTCACCCCCTCTTGGTTAAGTGTGAAGTGTTCCTATATTTTACACATTCATGGGTTTTTGAGTGATTCTTTAAAGCAAGAAGTCTCTTTCAAAGGTTAAGGAAGAAGAATGTTTTGAGATTGTTTTTGTCTTTCAACCTGAATTGTTCATTCATATGCATGTCATTCACTGGATCATCAGGTTGTTTCTTTCCTTAACTCATTGATTGTAATTCTGTGTACAAATTTTGTTGTAATTGGCTATTCTAATTGGATTCTACTTGCTTGGGACTAGAGAATGGTTCTCTAGCTTAAAGATCAGAGTAGTGTTCTCTGGATCTTTCTCCTTAGAAGTCTAATAGGGTTTTGGATTTCTGTTCTTTATCTAGGGTTGATAAAGGGGAGGTTCTTGTAAAAGCTTGTAAGAATATTTTATAATAGTGGAACTCTAATTCAGTGTGAATTAGAAGAAACTGGATGTAGCTTCATGTTGTTGAAGTGAACCAGTATAAATTGCTTGTGTTTAATTTCTATATCTCTATTCTCATCTTATTCATTGTATTTAATTCTTTGAATCACATTCATTGTTCAATAAGTTGTGTTTTTATCTATTGAATTCTTGGACTGAGCTATTTGATTGAGTAAAAGATTTCTTGGGTTTAAAAGTGATAAAGATCCTGAAACTCTGATTTGAATTTGATTTTTAAAATATCAAAGTTCAACCAATTTACCCCGTCTTGGTTGTTGTGAAGTATTCATATTATTTTCAATTTTATGTTTTAAAAAATTCATTAATATTTTTATTATTCACTTTTCATATTAATTTTCATCAACTTAAACTCAAACTTCTAACAAAATTTTCATTGATATAGATTTACCTAATCAATTAACATAATTTATATTAATATTATTTTATGAAAAAAAGATAAAATTCTAAAATCACAACCTTACAATATTACAACATCATTAATTGTATTAATTACTTAACATAAATATATTTTCTATTTTCAAATAAAATTAATATTTATCTTAGTTTTACTTTTTTTTTCTTTGCTATTCATCAACATTTATCATAATTTTTCCAAAAATAGCATTACGATTTCCATCATTATTCATAAAACTAAAACCACCAATTTCTTTTTCCAACCCTATTACTTAAAATACACGTATTCCAATAAATAATACTGCATGACTCTAGCTGTACAGCCATGCGTACTTGATTTATTACATCCTTTCTTCCGTTTGCTGTTGTACCTTCAAATACTTTGCTTGCTCCATTGGGACTTGGGAGACACAAAGGCTATGGTCAACTTTGAAATATATGACGCAAACACTGTAAAATCGTGTGCAATGCAATAACCGAAGGTGTCAGTTTCCGTGCAAGATTAAAAAGCCATGATCAAATCCAACTATCCGAATTAGTTTCGTATTATACAAAACATGTTTACCTGTATGCTAGACCCCGTCTGCAAACAACCCATCTTTCTAGTCCCCCTCTTGCATTTTGACGGTAGGGTAGAAAACTAGGATTTAAGTGAGGGTCCGTTGGTTTGCAGTGGAAGAGGAATGAAGGAGACTGGAATGAACAGTAAAATTCTTTAATTCAAAATTTTTATCTTGATTCATTTTTATTTTATTTTACTCTACCAAACACAATGAAAGAGCATACTTATATGGAGGATAAAATATAAGTATAACCGTTAATTACGACGGCTGAGCAGTATATTTTGCAATTTCAATTTGTGTATCATGAATCATGTGTCACGTGTGATATGTAATTGGTGTTTGGACCCACGTATGGAATGAAAAGTTCGCACATTGACAATGTGCTCTACAATATTAAGATTTTGTGTTAACGTGACCTCGCACACTATTTTTTTTTTTTTCTTTTTGACAAAGTGAACTCAGACACTGCATATATAGATAATGTGCTTGAAATAATTAACATGTCAACTACCAAAAAAGAAAATCAACATGTTTTATATCTCGACAAATTTGTTGAAATTATATAAGAAACTAGATTGGTGGCATCTAAAATAAAGAGAGAAAACAAGTTAAACGGAAGTTATATTTTTAAGGCATGAAATTTGTCAATAAACGGATGCCTCGATACTAATATAATAGCATTTAAAGAAAAAATAAGTTTCTTATGAAATTTAAAAAAAAACTACAAAAATTTGTGTGGTGTACTAATTATGTATCATACGTTGTTTCTAATATTAGAATTATATGTGCCCTCATTGTATAAAAGATAAAGAAATAGGCCCCGTTTGGATGCACTTGAAAAGATCTTTTAACATCTTATCTACTGGTAACAGATCTTTTTTTATTTTTTAAGAGTGTTTGGGTAATAAGTTTTTTTAGCTTTTATAAAAGTAAAAATTTGTAACAGATCTTATTTAAAAGTTCAAATTTTCAGCTTTAGGAATTTTACTTTTCGGGAAGCTGTTTCTCAAAATATGTTTGGACAAATATGTCCCCAAAAAATTTCAAAATCACAAACCATACCCTTCACATTTCTGACCCACAATTTCTCTCTCTTGCTCCTTTGCGTTTCCTCGCTCTCTGCATCTTCCTCACTTCTCTTCGTCTTCCTTGCTCCTCTGCGTTTTCCTCAGTCTTCTGCATCTTCCTTGCTCCTCTACGGCTTCCTAGCTCGAAGGTATGCATCTTCCTCACTAAAAGGTTGGCGTCTTCCTCGTTCCTCTGTTCTCAATCCCTCTTTTGTTTTTTTGACTTATCTTCAAATCATCCTTCTTCATATCTTCTTCTTTGTTTGTGCACATCACCAGTTAACAATTTCTTCATCAATTTTTTTTTCTCGTTTAAATTTTGAATTATTATGGATTAGGGTTATGCTTTTGTTTGTCTTATTAATTATTATGAATTTTAACCCTTTAAATATTCTTGTGAAGATTGTGAGGTGTTTCCTAAATATTCTTGAATGTTTATCATTGTTTTTATTTCTTAAGCTTGTGAAATGTCTCTCAATCAAGTTCCTGTGAAAAGAAAGAAAGCAGAATGGTGTGATAAAAATATTGAGATTTTGCTGAAAGTGTGCATAAAAGAGGTGAATGCTGGAATAAACCTCACAACCACTTCACTAAGCTTGGTTGGGCAAATATTGCAGAAAAGTTCAATAAGGCAACAAATTTGACATATGAATATAAGCAATTCAGAAATAGGTGGGATTCTTTAAAAAATGAATGGCAATTATGGGCTAAGCTTATTGGGAAGGACACTGGTCTTGGCTGGGATGGACAGAAGAAAACCATTACTGCTAGTGATGAATGGTGGGAAGCCAAAATTCAGGTGTGTACTATTCAACTAATATTCTGAAAATGACTTGAATATGTAGTTATTTCTTTATGAAATTCTTTTTTTTTTATGATGTTTATTGTTTAATTTAGTTGGTACTCTAATCTGAATGTATAAGCCTCAGCTCCAAATAAAATACAAGACATTTTGTCTTCATTCTAATCAAGATCATTTAGGTATTTTAATATCTTGAGAGATGATATATATATATATATATATATATATATATATATATATATATATGATCGATGGAGATCATGATCATGTTTTAGAAACGTGTGATCATACTGTCACTGACCATTTCTTGCTACTGTAGTGTACTAGTGTCTAATGTTGGACGCATGCACCCCACACCAATTCGTCATATTGCATGTTGAGCTAGCCTAGGTCTTGTTTGATTGGTGCTTCGCTGCAATGTTTTAATAATTTTTTATTATTTTGCAATAAACATAATTGATCAGAATATTTTTTAAAATATTTTTATTTTTTTGCAATAAACATGAACTGATCAGTATATATCTGGCCTAAGTATTCATAATTACATTCTTACTCTTTCAATAAGAACATTTTTGTCAAAGAAAAATATTTTCACCAGCATAGGAGTACTTATCAGCACACTCCTTGAGGACCCTTTTCAAGGTTGTGTTGTTGGAGGGGGAATAAAGAGGAGAAATAGGAAGAAGATCTTAGAAGAAACCATTATAGGAGGGTGTTTTGTGTTTTTAGATTTTTTGAGGGAAGAGGGGGTGAAAAGGAAGGAGACAATTCAAAAGTATTTAGAAAAAGTAGAGAATAGCAAGGAGATCTAAGTAGTTGTTTCACAATTTTTCTGAATCAAAAACATATATATGTCAATAATTTATTTTAAAATGAATCCATTTTAATAAAAAAAAGTATATAAAAACAATCCAAATACGTCATTCACTTTTGATTTCATTGAAATTGAAAAGGATTCATCCAATTTCAATATGTGAAAATGCTGCTACATTAGCAGTTGAACCATTCCAGTACAATTTGTTGATGTATCAAGGCTACTGTTGAAGTCCTATTTTTTAGGAGTTGATTAGTTTTTGTTTTCTTAGTCAGTTTTATCGTGTAGGAGTGTTTATCTCATTTTGTTAGTCAGTTAGTTTGTTGCTTATTTTGTGGAATAAGATTTTAGTTTGTTAGTGGGTATCGGGTGGTTATAAAAAGGATTAGCTTGTATTTGATTTTCGTATCTCCTAAATAAAAACAGTTTCTGCTGTCATTCTTTTTTTCTCTTCTACAAATATCAACACAATTTCAGATTTTATTTCCCACTCAAATCCATCACTGTTCATGAAACAGTGTGTAGACCAAGCTTGTAAAACAATGTTATTTTTCAATTAGGTGGTCTTTAATTGCTGGAAGAACAGCAGAGGAAATAGAGAAGTATTGGACTTCAATATTCTCGAGTTCTAGTGAATGAGGTGCCAAGAGTACTACAATTAGTCTTCAGTCTAGGATGAGCAAGAAGATTTTGGGTGCAAGATTAGTGTGATTTTGTGGGACCTAAAAACTGAATTAAAGTTGGCCTTATTTTATAGGTATTTGTATTGGCTATATAAAAAAAAAGTGGGGCAGCAACTATAGAAGCTGATTTGTGTAATATTTCTCCATCTTGAAATGTTGCCTGGTGTGATATTTCCCATCTTGAAATGTTACTTATTGGTGGTTGGTGTTATCTGACTTGTACTTATTTTTGTTCACCTTCGTGTATTTTTCTTATAATAGTAGTCATTGTAACTCTCTTGGATTTGGATTAAAAAATTACGTGATTACTCAGAAGACACAAAGGATTTAGATGTACTAACATGTTAATAAATGATTCTTTAAAAGATGAACCTTTCTATGCCAAACTGATAGAAATTGGATTCAAGTTAGATAAAGAAAACTATTTAACCTGCAGAAATTCAAGGGCCTGCACCTCCTAATTCCCAAAGGCCCTCATATTCTCAAAAATAGTGGATGACTGAATAGGTGACCAATATATAATATAGCTTTGTTAACACTTAACACCTATGATATGAACATTTTAATAATAAATACCGCTAAACATAAAGTCGAGCTTTAATGCAGCAAAATTATAATAATAACTTAAATAAGTATTGGGTAGAAGAACGATGAGCTTTAATGCAGCAAGGGTAGAACCATTGTGAATGGGTGCATTGAAGTCTATAGATAGCATTTCAGGAGCAAACAGG
The DNA here is from genome assembly GCA_007407185.1 of Glycine tomentella. NCBI lineage: Eukaryota > Viridiplantae > Streptophyta > Magnoliopsida > Fabales > Fabaceae > Glycine > Glycine tomentella. Next base: position 213,300 of record PYAF01004486.1, read on the forward strand.
AAAAAGATCATATGCAGTTTTGAAATATCAGCTGTTAGTTATTTTAATATTTGATCAAGTGTCACGTGATAAACCCTGTTCATGAAAGAATCTCTCCAAATTATAGGACATTGCTTTTGGCTGTGAGTATGATTTTTTGGGGGGATAGCCTTAAGTTGTCAAAAAGAGTTGGTTTTTTCTTCTTGTATTTACTACTCTTGAGAGCTTTATTTGGAAGGTAGGAAGTCTGCTACTCGTAATGTTTTCGTTGTCTGGTAGCAAACATTTTATAGCCTAGAGTCACGAATCATAAACCAACAAGAATTTTTAGACTCTCAATCTCATATAAGCATGGTCTGAAACAGTGAAATGATCGTGCTTTGGCAATTTGGTTAGCTCCACCCTGCTTCACATGAGGCTGAACCAAATATTTAGCTTATAGTGATAGTCAAGAGAGTTGGACTATTACAAACTCGTGTGGCTATAGTCAGTGCTTGAATTTTAGGGAATGCCTTTTAGAATTACATTACCACTAATTTAGCGAGCTAGCTACCCGGTGGTTAACTTAATTACCACTAACTAAATTTTCTTCTCATATGAATTAGTTAGGGAAATTTTCAATTTTTAACTTTATTGTTTGTTTATATTTTTATCTCTTTGCTCTCATGCCAAATATATATGAAAACTCTTATTTTTTTGATTTTATAGGAGGATCCTGAAGTAGCAAAGTTTAGAGAGCAAGGCCTCAAATTTTTACCTGAGATAGAATTTCTCTTTAAGGGTACTATTGCTACTGGTTTTGCAGCATATGCACCATCTGAAGATTCAAGACAAAATGAAGAATTCAACACAAGAACAGAAGAGACAAATGATAATGTTGATGATAACACTGAGATTGAAATGAATGAGCCTGAGATAGACATGACAACTCAAACAACGTCTTCGGCAAAGGAAAGTGGACAGAGGAAGAGAGGAAGAGAGGTTGACAAAAGAATTGGGGTTGCTGCCAAGCTTTTCTCACAATTAGATCGTGTTATTCAAACATTTGAATCTAGTGTATCTGCTCAAGACCCTACTAGTATTACTGCATGTGTAGCAAAGTTGAAAGATCTACCAGGACTTGAGCGTGGGAGTGAACTATTTTACAAAGCCACTAGACTTATGAAAAAAGGGCAAACATGATTACCTTTGTTGCTTTAGAAGATCCTGAACTACAACTTGGATGGATCAAGTTTGACACATGAGCACAAGTTCCTTAGTTTCTATCTGATATCATTGACACTTATTAGTTTTGCTTGGTTATGAACCTTGCTTATGTCATGGATCTTTGTTTTTAATTTTGGTTATGCTATGGATCTTGGTTATGGTTTGGCTCTTGA